>CAUYLG010019936.1:0-52790 GCA_963573385.1 Cacajao melanocephalus
ATATATATACACACACATATATACACGTGTATACACATAGAATGTATATATGTATGTGTATATGTGTATATATATGTGTATATATGTGTGTATATATATATAAAACCTCTATATATAACCTATGTGTATATATATAACCTATATATAATATATGATATATTACAATCCATATGTAATATATAAAATTTCCTAAGCATTTTAAATGCTTCTTTTAATCTACAAGGTAGTGAAAATATGTTAAAAATATAAACTAACACAAGTTGATTCAAGTGACAATTGTGTCTGAGACTGAAAGAGTAATTAAAATTTTTGCACATATCTTAATGTGTTTTCTAGGTATATACTGATCTTTTCTAGGTATATACTGATCTAAAGTTTTGGAACACAAAGACCATATGAATCTTGAACAACAAAATTCAATCATAGCATCATCATTTGGATTTATCTAAAAATACATGTTTAAACTAAAATTATTTGTTTAATAATCTCATTTCTGAAGCCTAAATATTATAGTATATATGATTAGAGAGCAAGAGCTCTCTAATGAAGGGTTTCTAACTCAACATGTTTTAAAAGTAAAATGGCCCGTGGAAAAGATTCCTTAAGGCTTTAGAAAGATGTTGCAAAACTGAGGTACATAATACAGAAGAGACTCGCACAGCCTTCACCTGAATATTTAACTTGAGATTATTAAAAACAGGGCATATCTATTAAAATCCCCATGGTTGTGAAAGACAAGAATTTATTTTATACAGATTAGGTATGATACTTGTATACCTAATATTAGTACTACTGGGCATTACCCACTATGAAATAAGAAAATGTAATAGATATTCAGTAAGTATTTTACTTACTAATTATGATTCCGTAATTTCTCTAATTTTTTTATTCTCAGATGTCAAATACTTACCTAGAAACTGCCATTCATTTGGTTGCTAAGAGTTTTAAGATCAGTTGGCAGGGTTTTTTTTTTCTGTCTGTCAGAGAATTGCCATCTTGGGTTCTGCCTCAAGATAGTAAAAGTTAACTTTGTTACCCATCTGGGGATTTATAGGACTTCTACTAGAAGATACTCCAAGGTTTCAGAAATGAATTCATTACTTTCAATTTGCGCAATTTAGAACAAATATCTGGCTTTTCCCTCAGTTTAGTGATTTTTCATTTCACACAACTAAAATATAATAGCTTTATTTGATAATCAAGTTTAACTGATGAGTCTATACTAGAGCCATTTAGTATTTTTACCAAAATCTTATGAGAAATGAAGTCATTCAATTTGCAGCCCCAAACTGAAGCTCAAACACAGCACTTTAAAAGTATTTTCCGCCTATATCTTTGACTGCGTGCTACCTTAAATAGTTAGAGGGACAGACTAAACGGTATATTTGGTTGTTCTTATACTTTATGAAGAGTCAAAGGCAAATTTCAGTTATAAATATGCACATCATAATGATCATCAGTTTATCACAAATAAATATTGATTTGCTTCATCAAAGAGAATACTCTTCTAGAATAAGAGCAGTATTTCAATCAGCAAACATGTTTCTTCATGACACTGAGCATCTAGCCTGTCTTCACACACACATTTCATAACCTTTCAAGGACAATCTTCTAAATCACATTTTAAGGAAATACACTGAATAAGTATTCCATTTTGCAATAGCATTTTACAATACTACAAATTGATGAGGTTCAACCTTCAATGCCCATGTACCTTTCACAAAACTATTGATCATTTCCTATCAATGCTTTGCTGGATTATATCACAAAGGAACACATAATGCATGTACGTGCATCAATGCATAAAGGAGATGATGCATTTCTTTGTATACTATGTGAACTGACAATCCCCACTCACCCAGCCCTTGCCTTACTCAACTTCTAACACATCATCAGCCAGCTGCCCTGTTGATGATTCCTTGCACCTTATGTGCTGCTTTATCATTGAGTGAGATTACTACCATTTCTGGTCCAGAATTCATTAAGAAAATTCCTTTTTCAAGCATGGTCTTTGAAATGTAGTTGCACACCTATAAAATAACTATCTGGAGCTCATCTTGAGATAGAGAAGATGAATTTTTATTCTCTGTCTTTAGGCTTTTACTTACAGAGCCACACCTTTATAAACAAGTTCTGTCTGTCATACTGAGAGGAAGAAGATATGCAAAATGTAACATCTGGAGTCATAAAGGTAATGACCTCAAATAACATTACAGAAAGAGACAGGAAAACTAGTTCTGGTTAAGGAGAAGACAAAAGAGGAAAAGGAGCAAATTTATATCATTAAAACAAGAGTAATAGAAAACCCTGCCGGGTTTTTCCAGTAAGTTTTGTGCAGCAGCAGCAACAACCTAATCAATATGTGCTTCCTCACCCCCTTGTCCCCAAAGAGAAACTGCTGGGCCCCTCTCCACCACCGCCCCGGGGGCAGAAACTACTGCCCCCAAGGAAGAAAGAATTCAGAATCGTAGGGAGCAGCAAAAGCAGGTGTATGAGGTTCTAACATCCTCATCTTTGTACCAGCTACCAGCCTGAAAGTACATTCAGGAATCAGGCTCCTAAACATTTCCCGGCCCTGGGCCCTGCCAGAGGTGCCAGAGAGCTTGAGGATCCTGCAGCACAGTTCTAAGGCCTGAAACAATGACCTCCCCCTGCCCAAAACCCAGGCACTCTAGCGCCCAGGCCCTAACCTCTCAGCCAGACCTCTTTGGGGTAGGACAAGAGATGCTGCCTGATGGCCGAGAGAAGACACGCTAGGCTTCTCTACCAGAATGAGTTGTTGAGGGTGGGGTGGAGGTGGTCATGGAGATGGGCTCTTTATTTTTAAAACAAAAACAAGAAAACAAGGCAACCGGGACCCCCAACACCAGTCACCCTCACTCCCCACCACTGCCTCTATGCCTTAAGGACTTCTTTGGAGGCCAGCGGCGGCTTGCGATCATCAGGATTGGGAGTGGGAGAAAGTGCCCGGGGCCAACCTCAGCGTCTCTCAGGGACAGCGCAGGTGGGCGCAGCCTTGGAAGGTCAGCGAGGCCAGAGCTCAGAGTTCCACGGGGGCCCGGAGAGTGTGCGTGTGTGAGTGTGAATGCGAACACGCGCGCGCCGGGCGGAGGGGCGCTCGGCGAGAGGGTAGGCGCGGTGACAGGGGTACCCGAGCATCCGAGGAGAGACAGCACACCCCACCCTTTAAGCTAAAGAGCTAGAGGGGTGATGGAGGCTGCAAGACTGAGAAACTTGATGCAAAACAGACAGGCTCCCCTCTCCAAGACGTGCCGCCACGCTCTCAGACACGCTCCCTCGCCACCCGGATCACCCACCATCACCCACCCCACCCTGCAAAATTCCCCACCAAGCCCTAGGATCCCAGGCGGGTAATTACCTCTCCCGGAGGCGGAGTAGGGGGCGGCAGCAGCAGCAGACACTTTTAGCCTGACTTTCCTGCGTTCGCGTGTGAGCGTGTGCGCGCCCAGGAGGAGCTGTAACCTGCTATTTATAGACCGAAGCCTCAGCACCCGAGGCTGAGAACCCGTAGGAAACTAGCTGGCGGCGGCGACGGCGCAGGGCACGGGCCGCGGCTTCGCGAGGCTCCTGCGGCTCCCCCGGCTCCGGCTTCAGCCGCGCTCCCTGCTAGCTCCTCGCCTGCCAGCCCCGCGCGCGCCCCAGAGAAGTTGTCACCAGCGCGGCTGCCTCTCCGGCTGCTCACACGCCCCCTGGCACAATTGCTACTTTCTTCCCCCCCAACCCCCACCCTACCCGCTCCTCTTCCTCCTCCTCCTCTGCTCTCTCCAAGCGGTCTCCTCCCAATGTCACCAGCGACCGAATAGAGGCGGCAGCGACAGTCGCGCAACTGGCGCAGCTCGCTTCCAGCTACCCATAGAGCGGAGATGGTGGCCCGGCTGCCCACTCCGAAATTGCCACGCTGCCTCCGTGTGCTGCCACCCCGCACCCCGACCCCTTTCTGGGGCTCCTCTGCCCGCGGGGTCGGCCGCCCAGACTGGGCTGTGGGATCACTGCTAGTGCGACGAGGGGGGACCCGAGGCCGACACGCTGCCGCGGGGGCAGGAGAAACCACAGAGAAAGAACCTGCGGGAGGAAGAAAGCGCCCCAGACCTGGCCTATGGCACAATTCCCAGACCAAGGGTTTTTTGAAGGGGCTTAGGATCCCTGCTGTCACTGCCTACGTCTAGGCATCCATTCACGCCCGTGGGACCCCCGTCTGCAAACGCGATAGGACCCCTGTCTCGTGCCCCTCCTGCCCCTAGGCCCGGGCAGAGGTCGGGCAGGGGAGACCAGCTCAGAGCAACCCACGGCCACCCACCGCCAGTCCCCACGTCGCGGCGGGTGACTGAGGCCGAGGTGCTCCCAAAAAGCGTGTGATATGCCTTTGATAGCTTGGGTGCGGGGGGGAACAAATCCGCCCTGAGCGTATTTGGGGTATCAGGAAAACGGGGTATGTAAGCAAGCAGTCTGGACAGAGACTAAAACTCCCCCACTTCCTCGCCAACAAGCCCACAGGGGAAAGCACGCACCCTGGTTATTCCGGGCTGTGTAGGGTGTTGGGCAAATGACTCTCCCCATCTGCGCCTTACAGGTGCCACCTGGCGGCTCTCTTGGAAAGGTTTTGATGGAGCTGTTCAAAGGTAAAGGTGCCCAAAGACAGCCCATAAAGACACTCCAGCCCTTCTCCCTAAGGACGCTTTAAATTCACAATTTAAATAAAGCAATGTTGGAATGCTTGTACACAATTGTTAGTTACATTTGCCATGCAAAAAGACTGGAATCTCAAAGTCAGGACAGTGAAATCAATTTGGGTTAAGTCGGGGCTTAACAGTTTCACAAACCAGAAAGCTCTATGTACCCCCAGCTGTCACCCCTGCTGTCACTGCTTGCATCTAGGCATCCTTTCACTCTGCAAGCATTTGACCACCACATTATAAGCCCTGCCAATGAGGACAGGGACTTTGCTTTGGACTTTTTATTTGGGGGGGTAGTGTTTGTTTGTTCGGTTCATTGATTTTTTCACCACTCTGCTCCAAGAACTTGGGACTATACCTAACATTCTGTAGTTTCAATAAATGATCATAGAATCAATTAATAAGCACTATAGGCCAAAAACTGTGTTTGGCATCCCTGAAGCCCTTCCTTTTGCTTCTCCAGGTTTTTTTCTGCTATGCTCAGCCTCTATCCCAAGTGAGCTGAATGCAGAGAGATAGGAGAGTGAGGCACAAATAGTCCCTGTCAAGCTGTGGATCACCTTTGTGGAACCATCACACAGTTAGATTTCTCCCCCATGGGGCAGCACTGAACACACCCATCTCAAGTAATGGGTAAGTCCTGTTCATGGAGATCTGCTGAAAAAATGATACAACTTTCTCACTGGGCAAACAAGTTCCAGTTTTTCTTACAATAGAGAGAGACTGAAATAATATCAGGATATTAGGATGTCAGAGCTTTGCTACTAAATTGAAAATACAGTTAACGTATCTGTCCTCTAACTTTAAGTGGAAGTGTGTGTGTGTGTGTGTGTGTGTGTGTGTGTGTGTGTGTGTGTGTATGAAGACTACAGCAGCAATGCCAGAAATACCAAACCATTCCTCCTAAAACACTGAGTTGTAAAATAAATGCAGTTACTGGTTCTACAGAAATGAACATTTAAAGTGAGATACTCAGAAGACCCTATTATAATTAAAGTCCAGACATGAACTATGCTGACAAAGTCTTTTTACAGGGCAGCTGAGGAATATGTGACTTACTTGTGCATATCATATAGGAAGTTTGAATTCTGGGAAAAGAGAGAGAATATGAATCAGATTCATGTGCCACGTGGCATTTTTTAAAAATCCATCAATCATCCTGATTTTTTTTTTTTTTTTTTTTTTTTTTAGTTTTTTGGTGGCTTTTTCCTTGAATAAGCCTGGAGGATTCAGATGCATCCGTGGTTTAATAAACTCATTCAGCATTCACTTTTACAAACCTTGAACTTTTGGCCACTTGTGCCCCCAAAACATAACTCCATTTGCCAATGAGGGACAAAATATGTTTCATTTCCTTTTGAAATATCTTTGTAGGGCCAGAAGTCAAAGGTGATTCCTGTAGTTACCTTGCTGTCTAAAGCAATAAAACCAAGTCACGATCTACAGGGTGGGTGTCACACTCTCCTTTGCAATGAAGCAGCTTACAGTCTCTCTATAAATTCATTGTTCCTAGAGATTTTTATCTCAGGTAAGATTAATATGACATCATATCTATACTTTTATGATCCTTCACTATTCTAAATCTCTTCCAGAATATAGCACCAAGTATCATACAGGTTTTTTTTTAATGGTTGTTCAGTTATGTTAACGATAACTTATAAAGTAAGTCCTTGTTTTCATCCTAATTTTTAAAAACTTAAAAGTTACAGAAACTTTGTTATGTATACATTAGGCTCATCACTGGTGTATATGATTGTGTGTGTATGTCTGTGTGTATTTAAATCAAGGGGGATGGTGTTAGAAATAAGAACTAACTTAAGTAAAAAGAATAAATTACTGTAAAGATACTTGGCTGTCCCATGGAACCCCAAAATATGAGTGCAACTGGGCACTAGGAATGACTGGAAACAGAGACAGGCCATTAGATCTTTCTCTTTCTGTCTTTTCCCCAACTACACTAACGATTCCACCCTTTGTCTCTCTCCCTCTTTCTATCTCTCCCCACAGACATTCTCTCTCTTTGCTTCTCTGGTGTGGACTAAATTGCATGGTTGCTAAAGACTCTTAAATTTTATGACTTGTGAGCCAGTTCCAAATTCTTCAAGTACTGTGATTGTTCCAGCTACCAAGCCCCAGCCAACCACCTTGTCCAGGGATAGTCATCAAGTGACATTTTCATAGTACCTACTGTAGTAATCAGGTAGATTGTAGAGGCTGGCTCAAGAAGAAGGAAAAGGATAAAAATTCCCAAAATGTGGAGAGGAATACAGGTTGTTCCTGACCACTAATATCTCCTATTCCTGGTTGTTTCATGAACACTGACACAAAAGGCAAAAAAAAAAAAAAAAAGAGGAAAAAGAAACATTAAAAAAGGGATAGTGTCTATGGTGTATGAATGCATACGCATGTTTGAATACTGAATAAAATGAAATTCCTCTTACTGCTGGTAGTGATCAAAGATAGCTGTTCCCAGTGTAAGTAGCAGTATGATTTTTACGATCTCTCAGCATGGGACTGGGTGAGTATGAGGAAGAAATCAAGTTTTTCACAGACAGTTTACTTTAGCTTCCTTTTTCATGGCAAATTAAATAAGAGATTTTTAAAATAAAACAAATGAGTGTGATACAATTTTATATTTATTGAAAATAAACATTCAGCTCTCTCACTTTGCATAGTAGTTATATTTGTAAAATTGTATGTAAATCATATATTTGAAAATGAATCATATTTCAAATATAATAGGATGGTGAATCTTCACATTTTTGTGGTCATAAATCCATTGGAGAATTTGAGGAGAGCTATGGACTCATTTCCCAGAAAAATATGAGCATGCACACACATATTTCTGATGGGATGTTATATGACATATTTATTTGAGATCTGGAACTTTACATTTCATGTTGCTTTTGCCTTCCCCCTTTCATTTCTACTTGAATAAATGAAATAAAGATTTCAGATTCCTAAACAAAACATTCAAAATGCCCAGTATGTACAAGACAAAAACATGGGTTGGGGTGAAGGACACATATGAACATAGGGAACTAGCTCCCCCTTCCACCAGCTCTTGCTCCGAGAAGACCTAAATAAGCTGTAGTAGGAAATGACGACTAAGCTCTTAGAAGGAGAGGGGAATGCCGGGCATGGTGGCTCACGCCTGTAATCCCAACACTGGGAGGCCAAGGCAGGCACATCACCTGAGGTCGGGAGTTCGAGACCAGCCTGACCAACATGGAGAAACCCCGTCTCTACTAAAAATACAAAATTAGCCAGGCATGGTGGTGCATGCCTGTAATCCAGCTACTCAGGAGGCTGAAGCAGGAGAATCTCTTGAACCCAGGAGGTGGAGGTTGCTGTGAGCCAAGATCATGCCATTGCGCTCCAGCATGGGCAACAAGAGCAAAACTCCGTCTCAAAAAAAGAGGAGAAGAGAGAGTTATAATGTGGGAAATGCTGCATTTATCCACTAGGGCTTCTATAACCTATTACCACAAGGTTTGGTGGCTTAAACAATAGAAATGTATTTCTCACCATTCTGGAGTCTGGAAATTAGACTGAGGAATAGGCAGGTTTGGTTTCTGAGGCCTGTCTCCTTGGCTTGCAAATGTCACTGTCTTGCTGTGTCCTCATGTGGTCTTTCCTGTGTGCATGTGCAGCCCAGGTGTCTGTGTGCATCTAAATCTCCTCCTCTTACAAGGACATCAGTCCAATTGGATTAGGGCCTGCCCTAATGGCCTCTTTTTAATCTAATTGTCTTTTAAAGGCCCCATCTCCAAATACAGTCACATTTTGAGATACTGGGTGCTAGGGCTTCTGCATAGGAATTTGAGGGGGACAAGATTTAGCCCATAACAGATGTGTACTACAACAATATCCAGAAAGGGTCCAGGGGTGAAATTTGGATATAGATTTCTCTCTTATGTAAAGAGGACCCAAGAGGGAAAATACCTGTGCTGTTTTCCCCTTGAAGTATTTTGAAAAGCTCAGTCTTAATAGTACAATCCAGAAGGCAAGGGTGTAAAGTGGGAATATAAATACTAGCATGCCTTATCTAGATCCTAAAGGGCCAAGGATCCCTGGGCTTTCGTTGCCTAAGTGATGAGAAAGAGGTTCCTGTAGGCTGTAGGAGGCCTGGAAGTTAGGAGAGACAGCCAGCAGGACAGATAATCATCAAGAGGTCCCCAGGGAGGGCAACCAGATTAAATGCCAAGGAAAGGGCGTTGCCTGTCTATGGAAACATAGAGGTGTGGCTACAACGGCCACAGCAATGACCTCAGAAGAGTCAGTGGCTATGCGCTAGAGCAAGCCATCTTCATTCACACCTGCAGAACGGAAGTCAAGTCAGCTCTTCAGAAAATGACAGACATGTCCCCCAATGTCATGATGCTGCTTAAGTCTCCCCTGGACGAGCAAGCTCCCCTGGAGGTAAAGGAGAAGGAAGAAGGCAGGAGTAGCAATACTTAAACTGAGTAAGTTTTAAACCAGGGTAGACTTGGTTTAGATAACTGGGTACAACTAAGAAAACTAAATTAAATTTGCTGTTTCTGAGCACAAATAGGGGCTTACAATTAAGTTAACTTTATGGTAGAAAAATTATTTTCCACTTTTTACATCTGAGATTTAAAATCTCAGCTGATACCCTTTTATATTTCATGTTTTAATACCTTCTCAGGAAGCTCATAGATACCCCTTAATAGCATCTATGATTCTATATTAAGAATATTTGCCCCTGGATGATCTGATTCTTTAAATCTGGTTGTAGGAAAAGTATTTTTAACTGAAAAATACCTGCTAATATATATAATTCTCCACTAATATATTGTTTGAAATGCTATTTTCTTAAAGGGAGTAGCATCTGTAAGTTACAACGTAATAGCTTACATGATTATGTTTAGCAAATGCCAGAAAAAGAATGAAATCACAAATGGAAAAATTATAGATAATCACTAGGTAAAGATAGCTACATTCAAATGTAAAGGGATTGAAGGTGACAGTATTATGCTGCTTCACTTCAAGAAGTAGGAAGGTTTTTTAACAGAAGTCTTCAAAAAAGAAAACATCTGAATTAATTCTTTTTTTTCTTCTCCCCATTTTCATCCAAACACTTTTTTATTACCTAAATATGTCACTAATGGCATAAAATGGAAAAGAACCTCATATATCAGATACATTTCAGGAAATGTTTGTGGTAATCAGGGAGATTGATTGAAGCCACTCATTCTTTCCAGAAGTGAGCATTTTACCTCTGAATATTTTGTTACATTCTGTTCATCAATGTCTTTATCTTATCTCCCACACTTAAAGACATAAATATATTCTTCTCACCCTATTTTCAAAACCTTCTCTATATCTAATCATCTTGTCAAAATACCATCCCGGGTCTCGTTTTCTTGGTATAATCCAGCTCTGCCATCTCCTGGTGACCTGATTTTGGCTGGAATAGGCCAACTGTAATCACCAGAGCAAGTTATAAGAATTGGTCAGAAGTCAGAAGAAACTAGAACCTCTCAGTTAAACCTGTATCTCTGGAGACTCCTCTCCTTCATTTGTTCATCGAGGCAAACTTTGTGCTTCAGAATTGGACAAATTGGGGGTCCATTCATGGTGTTCCCATTCACCAGCTATGTAATCTTTTCTAAGTGCCTTAAAATTTCTGAGTGTCTGTTCCTTATCTGTAAAACTAGGGATAATAGTCCCTTCCTCCTAGAGTAACCAAAATTCCATGACACTGTGAGGACATGACCTGCTATCTATCTTTGTGCTACTTTTTTTACCCATAACCGTGTGCTGAGACTGAAGAAGACAAACATGGATGTGGCAACAGCAGAGTGTCCTCATGAAATCCTCCAACGCTCGTGTTCTAGGCTAGCTATTTCATCGTTACCCGCAACCTCACATTGGTCATAGAAATACTGGTCCACACCTGTGAAAAGTAACACAGTTCTGGTTGAATCTGGCTAAAGCCTGTGCCATATGAGAGAATTTTCCGGAGAGTTTGTTATGGAGACTTTCTGCAGAACCAATTCTAACTCTCAGTTTATCTTTACAATCCTCTTTCCTAGATCTTCAATTCAGTTCCAACAGGTGTTCCCTGAGCATCTATTACTTGCCACAAATTGTGTTTGGCTCTGGGAATAAAAAGGTGAAAAAGGCATATATTTCGTCTTCCTTGTTTGGTAGATTTAGAGTTGATTTTCATAAACCTATCTTCTATTACTTATTTCCTATTTTGTTTACTCTAATGTTATATTTATTGAGTATGTGAAAGTTATCAGAGTGGAAATGAAATGTGCATGTGCAACCCTGAAGTGTCTGCTAAATTTCCTCCTCTTATGAGATGCCAGTCATATTGTATTAGGGCCTGCCCGAGTGGCCTCATTTTAACCTAATCATCTTTTAAAGGTTCTGTCTCCAAATACAGTCACATTCTGAGGCACTGGGTGCTAGGGCTCCAACATATGAATTCAGGGATGAGGGGGACGCAATTCAACCCATAACAGATGTCAAACACTAATGTTAAATTAAAAAAAAAAAAACAAAAAACAAAAAAAAACTCCCTGACAAATAGAGCTGGGGAAGGCCATGAAGAAAGTGTTCCCACACTAGTATGCCTCATAACAAAAACTATCACAAAGCACTCTGCAAGAAGCACAACTTGGCACAAAGGCCATCACGACCTTATACAAAAAATAGTTCTGCATGGACATCTGCCTCACAACCGCCTGTTCAACCCAGCCTGGCATCATCCCTGGTATTGGTATTGGTAGCCAAACATAATCATTTCCAAACAGCTGTGTAATCCTCCTCATTTTCCCTTTAAAAACCTTTGACTTTCTTTACCTCCCTGTATATGCACATGGTTTACTATGCACATATATTCCCACTGCAATGCTCTAGTCTCAAATAAATAACTTTTTCTTTAAGAGGGGCTCTCTGTGTTTGACATTGAGATTAACAGTGTCTAGTACACACAAGGTGCGGGGAGGGGATGTGGGAACACAGGGATGATCAGATAGTTTAGTTGAGGGAACAAGGCAAGTATATAAATAGGTACAAAATGAAGTGAGACGTGATGTGTCAATAGAGTAAGCGGAAGTGCCATGAATATTAGAAGGCAGTAGAAACCAAATCGAGTTGGAAGGATAACAAAAATCTTCATGAAGTGGCGTTCGATAGATAGAGGAGTTCAGGGAACATAATTGGCAGGCATCGCAACACAGGCATGAATAGAGTCCACTGGGTAGACTTATCCTTCGGATCTGATTGGAACATCACCTACTCTGAGAAGACTGCCCGGTTAATCCTTTTCTGTGCTCTCCTAGCACTGAGAATTTTACTTGTTTGCATCTCTCACTGCACTGCATTTGTTTACCTATCTGTCTCCTTCACTGGGTTGCAAGCTCCTCCTAAGAGTAAAGCCATGTTTTATTTAGGTTTATGCAACAGGTTCAAAGGCCCCAGAAAACTCTGAGAGCTTGGAATTTAGGAAATGTTGCATGCATTTATTTTTAAGTGAAATTAGATCCAATTTAAACCTCTCACTAACTTGTTGAAAATCTGTCAGTTTTGAGGATCCTCTTTGGCTGTTTTGGACTCCCTACTTGGATGGAGATCCACACCGCACCTGCTCCACAAGGTCATCAGGAACCTTGCAACTCTGCATGACATATCTGTCCAAACACTTTCCTCTGCCAACGCTCTCTAACATGTTACACCATGCTGGGTGTGAGACTTCTCTGAGAACCATCGTGTTTGGGGTTTTCCAAATTGTATCTCGTGGTATCTACCCTCTCCCACTGCCAATCAACCCCTAAGGAGGAACAAAGAAAATCACAATTCTCCTGCCCTTCCTCCTCTTCATTTTCTGCCCTTTCTCCTCTCCCAGCTTTCTATACCATCTCCTCCTTTTTCCCTGGTGTCACTTGTGCTTCCCTTTCTTGGGACCACAATGAGAGAGTAGATTCAAAGAAACAATTTGTTACCACAAGAAGAAAATTCATAATGAGAGAGTAGATTCAGAGAAAAAATTTGCCGCCACAAGGGGAAGATTCATCCTGACTACTTCAAAAGTAATATCCAGTGTTACACAAACATGTGACTGTACATGTGTATATATATCATGTACGCATGTGTGGAACCACTAACTTTTTCAAAACTTTAGAAATTCCAGAGTAACTTTTTTAATATACACTGAAGTGTTTGTATCTACAGTATACTCCAGAAAAATATAAAGTTACAGAGATTTTTCTTTGTAAATCGAATATAAGCTTCTCACACAGAATACACTGCAACATTCTCCAAGGTAAAAGTTGAATAATCATTATAGATAGCTCAAAAATGTTTTTCCTTTGAAACACAGCACTTATGGGCAAATAGAATCATTTGAAACCTAAGGAAAAAGTTGAGGAAATTTATCAATGTGAATAGACAACCAAAGACAATCATTTTATTTGACCTAAATGAAGTAACATTTCACAGGACTGAATTTTAGTTTCATGAAAGGGATAATAAAAACAAATAAGTGATTCATTTAATGCTTTCTGTAATATAAAAATAAACCTCCCTCTTCATCTGAGTTATCCTTTCTGGTTTTTTACCCAAAAGCTCTAGCTGAGAGTAGACTCAAGTATTTTTTAAAACTTTGATAGATGGGATATGCTGGGGTGAGTGGGAACAGAAGGCAAGGGAAACACCACTATTTTTAAACTGTGACATTTTATCAAGTTCTCCAAATGGAGGTTTAACTTGAACCATGTGGTCAAATTTTTTTCTGTTTTAGGAAAAAGTACTTTGTAGGTTTTTGTAATGGTAAAGTCAAAAAGAATTCTATTCTACAGTGGGAATTCCAAAATAGTGGAAAGGGGCAAACGGCTCTTGGGTGATGAAAACTGTTGTCTTCTAGATTCTGGGTCCTACCAAATCTCTGAGCATGATATGTTTTGGTTACAGGCTTTGAACTGGGGGATAGGGGTAGTGGGTAAAGAAGAAACTGGATTGGCTTTTTTTTCTAGACCTCAAAAGATTTTGGGGGAACCAGACCCCAGGCAGAGAATACATGACCAAAGGTATTTTTCTTTCGAAACCAGAAAATACTACCTGTATCATGTTGGTAGACCAAGTTGCACCCCTTCAGCACCCTCATTTGCTCCATCCCCATATTTTAGCTCAGAATGCTATAGCAGAATATGATAGACTAGGTGGCTTAAACAGCAAACATTTATTGCTCACAGTTCTGGAGGCTGGAAATTCCAAGACCAAGGTGCCGGCAGATTCTGCATCTGGCGAGAGCCACTTCTTTATTCATAGACAGCCATCTCTCATTATATCCTCACACGGTCTCACCAGGCTAATCATTTCTTTATCCCTCTTTCTTATAAGGACACTAATATCATTGATAAGGACTCCATCCTCATGACTTAATTACTAGCCAAAGCCCCACCTACTAATACCATCACATTGAGGATTTGAATTTCAACATATGTATTTGGGAAGGAGGAAAAAACGTTAAATCCATAACACTCCCCATCCCACGTACCCTTCATGAAAGTTTAGAAGTATAGAAGACTAAGAAATAGCCTGTTTTTTTGCTTTTTCTTCCTCCACTGTCATTCCTTCCTGTGCTTACCATCCATCTCCCAAGTGTAAAGTAGAGTCGGTCACAGAATCTTAGCCTAACCTGGTAACGTTGTTCCTTCCCAGGATAGGCAAGGGAGGCGGCAACAGTACGGAGAAACCAGCCATGGAGTTGGAACTGGAAGATGATTAAAGGGACTCTCCAAACCAGAACAAAGGGGTGGCATATATAAACACTTTTCAGATCAAAAAAAAAAATACTAGACTTCCTAAAACAAAATAGATGACTGCCCCAATTAATCTTGTTTGTTAAAGGGAAGTCTGATCCTCAAAAGCTGAAGAAGCTGTAAATGTTTAGATGATGGTTACAAGGAACACAGGCACACTGGGTGAACATGAAATAGTAGGAATCTGGGATATTTGACCTGTATGGTGGCTCCCCACTCCCTGTATCTGTTATTTTTCTCTGCCAGAGAAGTTCCTGGCATTGGTGTTACTTGGGTCTCAGTCACTTTTTACTACATAGCTATGAGTGGAGGGATGAGGAAAACTTGGGGAACTTGCCATCCAGGACCACAGTCTTGCTATCTTCTGCATGCTTCCCTTTGATAATTAATACTTCTCAGCAATTTTCACTGTCTGTGCTTCTATTTAGAGTTAACCCTTTCCTCTCCTCCCGCTAATTGAATGATCTTCATTCTCCTCCATCTAAATTGCAAAGGATAGCATTGGATTGAGGCCATTAACATCTGCCCTATTAAAAAGACAGCCTCTTGCAGCAAGCTGTCTCATAGTTTTCAGACTCATTCATGGTCAGGCTAGCCTTAGATCAGATGTCTGTGCTATAAGGAACATCTTAGCTGGACGTGGTGACTCACATCTGCAATCCCAGCACTTTGGGAGGCTGAGATGGGCGGATCACATGAAGTCAGGAGTTTGAGACCAGCCTGATCAACATGGTGTAACGCTGTCTCTACTAAAAATACAAAATTAGCTGGGCATGGTGGTATATGACTTTAATACCAGCTACTCGGGAGGCTGAGGCAGGATAATTACTTGAACCTGGGAGGCAGACGGTGCAGTGAGCCAAGATTGCGCCATTATACTCCAGCCTGAGCAACAAGAGCAAAACTCTGTCTCAGAAAAAAAAGAAAAAGAAAAAAAAAAACCCAGCTCTTAGATTCATTGATTTTATGAAGGGTTTTTTTTGTCTCTATCTCCTTCAGTTCTGCTCTGATCTTACTTATTTCTTATCTTCTGCTAGCTTTTGAATTTGTTTGATCTTGCTCCTCTAGTTCTTTTAATGGTGATATTAGGATGTTGATTTTAGATCTGTCCTCATTTCTCTTGTGGGCATTTAGTGCTATAAATTTCCCTCTAGACACTGCTTTAAAAGTGTCCAGAGATTCTGGTACATTGTGTCTTCGTTCTCCTTGGTTTCAAAGAACATCTTTATTTCTTCCTTCATTTCATTATTCATCCAGTAGTGATTCAGGAGCATATTGTTCAGTTTCCATGTGGTTGTGCGATTTTGAGTGAGTTTCTTAATCCTGAGTTCTAATTTGATTGCACTGTAGTCTGAGAGACTGTTTGTTATAATTTCTGTTCTTTTGCATTTGGTGAGGAGTGTTTTAATTCCAATTATGTGGCCAATTTTAGAATAAGTCTGATGTGGTGCTGAGAAGAATGTATATTCTGTGGATTTGTGGGTAGAGAGTTCTGTACATGTCTATTAGGTCTGCTTGGTCCAGATCTGAGAACAGAAGGTTAAGAAATAACCCTACACATCTACAACCATCTGATCTTTGACAAACCTGACAAAAACCAGCAGTGGAGAAAGGATTCCCT
The DNA here is from genome assembly GCA_963573385.1 of Cacajao melanocephalus. Classification (NCBI taxonomy): domain Eukaryota; kingdom Metazoa; phylum Chordata; class Mammalia; order Primates; family Pitheciidae; genus Cacajao; species Cacajao melanocephalus. Next base: position 16,113 of record CAUYLG010019936.1, read on the forward strand.
ACTTAATAAATGGTATTGGAAAAACTGGCTAACCATGTGCAGAAAGCTGAACCTGGATCCCTTCCTTATACCTTATACAAAAAATTAACTCCAGATGGATTAAAGATTTAAACATAAGACCTAATACCATAAAAACCCCAGAAGAAAACCTAGGCAAAACCATTCAGCACATAGGCATGGGCAAGAGCTTCGTGACTAAAACACCAAAAGCAATAGCAACAAAAGCCAAAATAGACAAATGGGATCTAATTAAACTAAAGAACATCTGCACAGCAAAAGACACTATCATTAGAGCGAACCAGCAACCAACAGAAGGGGGAAAACTTTTTGCAATCCACCCATTTGACAAAGGGCTAATATCCAGAATCTGCAAAGAACTTAAACAAATTTACAAAAAAAAAAACAAACAAACAAACAAATAAGTTCATCAAAAAGTGGGTGAAGGATGTGAACAGACACTTCTCAAAAGAAGACATTTATGCAGCCAACAAACATGAAAAAGAGCTCATCATCGCTGATCATTAGAGAAATGCAAATCAAAACCACATTGAGATACTATCTCAATCCAGTTAGAATGGCAATCCTTAAAAAATCAGAAGACAACAGACGCTGGAGAAGATGTGGAGAAGTAGGAATGCTTTTACACTGTTGGTGGAACTGTAAATTAATTCAACCATTGTGGAAGACAGTGTGGCAATTCCTCAAGGAGGATCTAGAAATAGAAATACCATTTGATCCAGCAATCCCATTACTGGGTATATACCCAAAGGATTATAAATCTTTCTATTATAAAGACACATGCACGCATATGTTTATTGTGGCACTGTTCACAACAGCAAAGACTTGGAACCAACGTAAATGCCCATCAATGATAGACTGAATAAAGAAAATGTGGCCCATATATACAATGGAATACTATGCAGCTATAAAAAAGGATGAGTTTATGTCCTTTGCAGGAACGTGAATGAAGCTGGAAACCATCATTCTCAGCAAACTGACACAAGAACAGAAAACCAAACACTGCATGTTCTCACTCATAAGTGGGTGTTGAACAATGAGAACACATGGACACAGGGAGGAGAACATCACACGCTGGGACCTGTCAGAGGTTGGGGACCTGGGGAAAGTATAGAAGAGGGTGGAGGGGTAGGGGAGGGATGGCATTAGGAGAAATACCTAATGTAGATGACAAGGTGATGGATGCAGCAAACCACCATGGCTCGTGTATACCTATGTAGCAAACCTGCACGTTCTGCACATGTACCCCAGAACTTAAAGTGTAATAAAAAAAAGAAAGAACAAAAAGAAAAGAAAAGAAAAAAGAGCGTCCTGAGCATCCTAGCATTGCGTCTGAGAGCAGAGAGCTGTGAGCTGGGGATTTCAGCTTGAAGGGGACATTAGGCACCAAGCTAATAGAGGTCCTTAATGAAACAAATACACAAGAGAGTAGCCTTTGATGAAAATATACATACATATGATAAAATATGTTTCTACTAAAGGTCATGGAATCAAAGAGAGAAGTTCAAGTGCTTGTCACCACTACAGATCACACTTACAGACAGGGTTAAGCTAAAACAGCATAGGAAAGTCGAATCTCTTACCGTTCAGGTCAAACTCCTAATATGCTATGAATTTTGGAGCTTTATCTTTCTAAAATAAGGAAAACACTGCCTGGTCTTTGTTCTGCTTTCTGTAATAAAACATGCAGTTGTGGCTTTTATTAGTCTAAAAGAGAAAGCATACTACGTGAAACAGTAAACCACAACTTGATTGTCTCTTGATAATCTATATTCCAGGGAGGCTGAAGTCTATTTATCCAAGTATTGATGAAAGGCTAAATTTTTATAATGTACAAACCAATTTAAACTGTTCCTAAAATGAATAAAGAAGAAAAGTCATTCCTACTTGCACAATTACATAATTACATAGTTTGTAGCAACCTCTGAATGTTTCTTTCTTTTAAATTTTTTTTGAGAGGTAGCTATTTTTATATCACCTATAGGCAAATTTTTTTTCTGGGAATCTGAGGAATAAAATTGAAGTTAAAAATGACTGGCTTCTATCTGAGTGACAGACAATATTCCCAATCCAAATGGCTTACTGGTGAAGAGGCTCAGAATCAGTATTGCAGAGACTTGTTTTATCAATCCCTGCAGTTCATGGCCACTGCATTTTTCGTCTCCTTGCAGCTGAGCCATTTGACTCTTCTCAGTTCCAAAGGCCCTTGATGAGAGGGTGTTGAAGACAGCCACATGATACTGGAAGAGCAGGTTGAAGACATCTATTGCTCATCCCTCCCACAGCCTGTGTCCAGTTCTACTGACTATATATTTCCTTGTTGCTGAACCTCCAAATTAAAAACAACTTCTGAAAATTGGCTTAGCATCTTGGACAGGTCACTGAACTTTCAAAGAATTTATCTTTCATCTTTGACATCGAAGAGTCTTACTAAGACATCCAGGCTATCTTCCGCTCATCAGGTTTCATACTCATAGTGGTGTCAAAGTAATGGAACAGTGTGATGTTCTGTGGACTGGTGAGATGGCCAAAGTCCCTATGAGCTAAGCTAGGGGTCAGCAAACTACAGCCTGGAAATCAAATCTGACCTGCAGCCTGGTTTTTAAATCTTGCAAGCTAAGAGTGGTTTTTGTTTTATGAGGTTGCTACGAAAAAAAAAAAAAAAGCAAGAATAATATGCAACAGAGACAATATGTGACCTGTGAACCCTAAAATATTTACTAGTTGGCCCTTTACAGGAAAAGTTTGCCAATCCCTAAACTAAATCATCACACAGAGCCAGAGAGTTGATGTAGCCCTTAGTCAGTTGATGTAGCCCTTAGTCCATTCCTGTTCCTGCCAGTTGAAAGGAAATTACTTCTGCGGTCTCCTTTTATTGGGGTATTTTTTAAAAAAGCATTTGTCAACTTGATAGATAATTCTGTATATCAGGCATCAGAGTCTGTGCCGACTGGCTGCAGAAAATAAACCACATATGGAACAGTGGGTTCAACAGGAATCACTCTCTCATTAAGTTTGTGATATCCATTGCTATTATTCCCAAGACCCATCTATTTTCTTACGGGTCAAAGGGGAAAGCTTAATGAGGATGCAAGAACCTAATGAGGATGTGGGGAAATCAGGGGATGTAACAGGAATTATGGCCTCTACCTTTTCCAGCGTCTTGATAGCAACCCTGAGCTCTACAGCTTCTCCACGCGTGTGGCATTTCGGTAGCACCCTGAGCACAGAGGCTTTCTCTGTGCTAGGTAACATAATTACATCGTTTTCAGCAATCTCTGAATGTTTTTTCTTTTAAATCTTCTTGAGACGTAGCTATTTTTATATCACCTATAGGCAGATTTTTTTTTCTGAGAATCTGAGGAATAAAATTAAAGTCAAAAATGGCTGGCTTCTGTCTCAGTGACAGACAATATTCCCTACCCAAATGGCTTACTGGTGAAGAGGCTCAGAATCAGTATTGCAGAGACTTGTTTTATCAAGCCCTGCAGTTCCTGGCCACTGCATTTCTCCATAGCTGAGCCATTTGACTCTTCTCAGTTCCAAAGGCCCTTGATGAGAGGGTGTTGAAGACAGCCTCGTGATACTGGAAGAGCCAGCTTCAAAGCCTTCACTCCATTAATCAGAGAGCCGATGTGGAGATGTTGGCCAGTATGTCTATTCCAACGATACAAATGGAAACAAGGGAAGTAAACACAGAACAATCCACCAATGGGCCCACACTGTCCCACTCTGAGGCAAACGTAGACCAACTCCCCACTTAGGCTCCCTGACACCCATAAGCCTCCTCAGAGTAGAGGACCACAGTGGCATTCTGGCATTCTGGGTCCCCCGGAGTTAATATTAGCTAGAGTGAATGTCAGTAATTCCCCAGAGGTCTGGGTAGTTCACTTTCTTGAGAGATGACTACAAGCCCTTTTCAGGAGACGACGTGAACAAACATGTACAGGACATGCTTGTGGCACTGTCACAGGGTACTTCCTCAAGAGTTCTCGGCTTCCCCGGCATTTATGGGCAACGGGTCTATGAACTAGCAATAGGGTCACACCTCTTCATTGTAGTTCCTCAGATCATGTTGAGCTTTGTTTTTGCTTTGGTTTCAGTTTATACAGATCAAAGGGCATGATAATGACTGCAGATCTCTTTCAGTCCTAGAAACTTCTCACTCCATTAGTCACTACCAGACAAACCTTGTGATCATCTCTCAGGCTCTACTGTCTGTCACATTATAGTAACTACACCTACTTTGCCTCAGGTTTTGAGCCCTATCATTGTGCCATTCTTTGCATTCTGCCACCTGGGCTTCTACTCCCAGTAGAAATCATTCTGCTGCCTAGGTCCCCATTCCGCCGTGGAAATCACAGTTCTTTTCTTTGGCAACCGCTCCTACTACCATCAGGTCTGGCCTGCAGAGGACAGCCATTCTGGTACTTACCAAGTTATTTCTTGACAAAAGTAGGGCCTACATGAAGGTAACTTCTGGGCCCTCTTGTGAGGCATAATTAGGTATAGGTGAGTGATTTGCGTGTGATAAATATACCCTAATGTTTCCCTATGTTTGCATCCATTTCTCTACATTATCCCAAGAAATTCCTGGCATCATAACTTAAGCATTGACTGCCAATGCACCCACATTTCTATCAAACACTCCGAGCTGCTCAAGTGAGCATATTGAACCCAGAATCTCTGGCAAGTGCGCTCAATGCAAAATATCCAACCCAATCTAAAATTATGCTTCTCCCTTCCTGGTTTGGAGCCATTGAAATCCATAGCCACACATATTCCAGGTTTCTGCCATTGCAAATGAGCAAACTCCTGTGATTCTTTTTGTTGGGTAAGCCTTATCCCTTCAGCTCTGACTTGGTATGTGTTTGCCACCACACCAGCATGCTGGATTTGATTCTAGTTAAAAATTGGAAGGAAATGCTAAAGGGTAGGGCACGTAGAGAGGATTGACACCTCTTCCTGTGTTAACTCCCTCAGGTGAGGTTATTGCAGAGCCTACAGGCAAAAAGGAAACAGCCTCATAAAACAGGAAACAGGTTTGCTTCTGCTTTCAAGGAATATTTAGTAAAATTTGACCTTTTAAGGTACTCGGAGACATAAGAATTTATCACATGTCCCTGGTTCAGTTTTCCTGGTCCCATTCTTTCCAATAAAAGTCCTAATGCTCACATAAAAAAAAATTTTTTAATGTATAAATTTATCCTGCCTTGCATTTCAGCAACTTGAAGAATCACACTGGTTCTGCTTTTTGGCTCTGTCAGTTCAGCAACCACAAGACAGAAGAGATTCTTAAAGGTAACCATAGAAGTTCCTTGATTATCTGACCATGCTTTAAGCAGAAAACGTTAGGTCCCATTATATCATTTTTTTACTTTAAGCTTTTTGAAACAGATGAAAAATATTCAGTACCTCACACACACACAGCAATCATTACATTCCTTATTTCTCCCATAATAATCAGCATTACTTAACCCTTCAAAATATCACCTTTGATGGACTTCTTATTCTAAACAACCCTAGGTGATTATTTAATTTATTATCAGTATTTACCAGTTACAATGCTTGCAGAATCTTAGCTGTCTTCGGTTCAAACTGGTGAGCTAACCAATCACAGAAGCTCATTTCTTTGAGTCTGTTGCTTGTAACCACTAGAGACAGCAATTACTCTATTGAGGTTTAATCGCAGAGAACAAAAGCTGCTCTAGGTTGTGTCAACAGAAAGAAATTTGTTTCATGAGTTTTGAAATGGCTTATAAAATGGTTTATAAACTAAAGAGACTTTAGACTGATCTTCCAGAAAAATCTCTTAAATAATGATGCAGAAATGGACCACCCAAAATGCTGTTTCCATGGTCATCATCAGGAAGCTGCCTGATAAATCAAGAGCCATGACAACAGCTGCTAGCTCAAGATCAAAGCACTTTCACTTTGATCTGCGCCAGCAAAAGTAAGCACCTCATGCCACCCTTCCCTCTAATGTTTGTCTAATTTTTAAAATGTGGTAAAATACATATAAAATAAAATTTTAAGGGTACAGTTCAGTGGTATTAAGTACACTGACACTGTTACACAGCCATCACCAACATCCATCTGCATCACTCTTTTCATCTTATAAAACTAGAACTCCCTACTCATTCAATGCTAACTTGCTGTTTATCTCCTCTTCGCCCCAGCCCCTAACAACCACGCTTCTACTTTCTGTCCCTTATGGTTTTGGCTACTCTAAGTACCTCATATATATGGAATCATGTGGTATTTGTATTTCAGTGACTGGCTTATTTTACTAAGCATAATGTCCTCAAGGTTCATCTATGTGGTAGTGCATGTCAGAATTTCCTTAAGTTTTAAGGCAGAATGATAGTCCCTCATTCGTATATACCATATTTTACAGCATTTATCCATCAGTGGACACTTGGTTTATCTCCATATTTAAGCTATTGTGACTAATGCTGCTATGAACATGAGTGTGCAAATATCTCAAGGCCCTGCTTTCGATTCATTTATATGTATACCCAGAAATGGAATTGCTGGATCATATGGCAATTCTATTTTTAATTTTTTGAGGAGCTGCCATACTGTTTGCCACAGCACTGTATCATTTTACATTCCCACCAACCATGCACAAGGGTTCTGATTTCTCCACATCATCACCAATACTTACTTTCTATTTTGTCAATAGTAGCCATCCTAATGGGTATGAGGGGCTATCAAATTGTAGTTTTGATTGGCGTTTCCCTAGTGATTAGTGATATTGAGCATCTTCTCATGTTTTTATTGGCCATTTGTACATCTTCTTTGGAGAAATGTCTACTGAAGGCCATTTTTCATTTTTGATTAGAGTTTTGCATATTTTGTTGTTGAGTTTCCCTTCACTTTTATTTCAGTTCTAGATTTAAGTCTTATGTGAGGCCATTTAGTTGGCAGAGCATAAATTATATCCAGAAATGTGGGAAATGTAGATTTTAGCTCACCAGTCTCTGCAGTGTAGAAAGACGCACTAGAAAGAGGTGGGAATCAACTCTGAGCAAGCCTATCTGCACTATCCATGACAGTTCTCTTCCTGGACACTTCCTGTGATTGAAAGCCTGCTACCTGCTGACAGGATTTCCTGATCTCAACCTACCTGTCTTGCTAAATGTCCTTATGTTGACAGCTCTTAGATTGTTCCTACTATCCGTTAGATAAATATCTCCCATCCCATTATTTGGTATTAAAACCCTTCCTCAATGAGAACAACTTTCCTGGAGCATTTCTGTGTGCCTCTCCTGGTAATACTAACCCAATATAGCTTTCTGCTTACTAGGTTGAGCTTTTTCCTACCCCTGATGCGGTCTTTATAGCACTTACTCCATGTAAAGATCTCAGGCCCTGACAAGATATCCAATCTCAATGCTAATCCGATCTCAAAGTATGTTGTAGCAAGTCTCAATGATATATTGACAAATAAGTCTTATCAATCTAAATAAATTATGGCATCAATCTAAATAAATTATGATTCCAAATTCTCAGAGAATCTATTTGCTCGCTTATAAACTTAGTTTTTAGGTATGACTTGATATTAGTATTTATCAAATCATACCTAGAAACTAAACAATATCTTGAACCCTACTTTTAAATCAGATGCATGTACAAAGCTGTATACTTTTTCTGATTCAAATATTTCTTCTTGTTCCCAAAAGAATATTAATTATGCTGATCCATTCTCAGCTAACCGGATCTACCCTAACTAATGGATCTCTTTTCTTTCAAACCCCTTGACTTACTCTAGTGTCTTTGCGTTTAATTTTAAGATGTTTCTGAAGAATCTAATATAAAACAAATGATGTAGCTTATTTCTACATGTAATTCAATTTCAAAAAAATTTTCTATCAATATATCACATACAGACTAAATTTATCCTCACTACCCTAGGACCCTTCTGTGCTGATCATGCCAGAGTTTAAAAGGAGCTTGGAGAAAGTAGGAGCTTTGTCAAACTATGTTGAATCTTCCTAATAACTGGTCTATCACAGATTATATACTTGATCTTATGCACAATTTATATCAATTCAAATACAGTATAGGTGAGGTAGGTAAGGACTCTGTTTTATTTCTATTAGAAACTTTTGTTAATTTGGTAACTTTTGCCACCAATAAAATATGCATTTTGTTCTAAAACAACTGTTGTATATATTTTTGAGATTAGGTCTCCAGCATATAGTTGCAAGGTTTCTATCTTGAATGAGTTAGAATATTGGTTTTGTCTAAATGTGTCTGGCATGTTTGATTCTAAAAATAAGTTTTGGATGGCTTCCAGGTTAGCTTTCTGAGATTACATAATTTTCCCAAGTTATTAATATCACTCAAAATTTTTCTTTCCATGCTGTTTTAAAAATCAACGTGTGGTCTCCTTTACTACCTACACTGTCATCTCTAAGTCACTCTTCTGTCTTTTAAGGGGGTCTTGACTAAGAGAGGTGTTAATTAACTCTATCTTCATAATCAGCAGTAACAGGGAATGTGGGCCCCTCAGATAGCTCTAGATCCAAGGACATCCCTGTACTTTCAGGCTTTTGAAAACAGTCATTTCTAGTTTAGTTGTTTAGAATTCCCCTTTTCATTGTTGCTGCACTGTTTGCCAATGCAGAAGCAAGCCACGTGGTGGGCTCTGCATTCCCCTGTGTTTAAATCCAGGTCTGCACATGGTTAGCAAAGCATGCCACAGCAGGCAAAATCAATGGCTTTGGTTCTCTGCAGCTTGTCTTCATGATCGATGGATCATTGCAGCTGGGCTAATTATGCGGCAATTTATATGGATTGTTGAGAGTGGCAGTGGTGAATCCTACTGACTAAATTTGCCATACTGGGACTAGCTTCTTCTCAGCCTATACAGATACAGGATAATTGAAATATCTTGTGAATTTATATAATTTTTAGGTCCATAATTCCACGTGGTCCAAATAAGCCCAAGAGAGAACATAGCTTTTTATTTACATAAGGCTTTTTATTTACATAATATGACTTGGAGATTAAGGTGGACAAAATCTTTTCTTACAGGTTTCCAGTTACTATTCTAATTTTTCTTTTAAAAATAAAGCAAGTAGAGAACAGTATGCATGCACTTAATTTTATACATGAGCAATTTGGGCCAGCCTATAACATTGTGTTTATAATGTTGACTTAATATCAAATAGATCTTAAGACTTCTTTTCACATTTAAACATTAAACTGAATGGAGATTTGAGGCTCTAATTATTTTACATTTAAGAGTCAATTTCTGAAAAGAAACTTGGGCAAGATGGCTGACTAGGAACAGCTCCAATCTTTAGCTCCCAGTGAGATCAATGAAGAAGGCAGGTAATTTCTTTATTTTCAACTGGGTTACCCAACTCATCTCATTAGGACAGGTTAGACAGTGGGTACGGCCTAAGGAGGGTGAGCTGAAGCAGGGTAGGGCATCACCTAATTCAGGAAGTGCAAGGGGTCAGGGAACTCGCTGCCCTAGCCAAGGGAAGCTATGAGGGGCTGTGCCATGAAGGAACAGTACATTCTGGCCCAGATACTATGCTTTTCCCACAGTCTTCACAACTCACAGACCAGAAGATTCCCTTGGGTGCCTACACCAACCAGGGCCCTGGGTTTCAAGCACAAAACTGGGTGGCTGTTTGAGCAGACACCAAGCTAGCTGCAGGAATTTCTGTTCATACCCCACTGGCACCTGGAATGCCAGCGAGACAAAACCGTTTACTCCCTGGAAAGGGGGCCAAATCCAGGAAGCCAAGTGGTCTAGCTCAACAGATTCCACCACCATGAAGCCCAGCAAGCTAAGATCCACTGGCTTGAAAGTTTCTCTAACAGGCTTGGGTAAGTGGTTTTCCCCTCACAGTGAAAACAAAGCCTCCAGGAAGTTAGAATTCAGCAGAGCCCACTACAGCTCCACAAAGCCACTGTAGCCAGACAGCCTTTCTAGATTCCTCCTCTCTAGGCAGGGCATCTCTGAAAGAAAGGCAGTGGCCCCAGTTGGGGATTATAGATAAAACTTCCATCTCCCTGGAACAGAGCACCTGGGGAAATGGGGGGCTGTGGGTGCAGCTTCAGCAGACTTAAGTGGTCCCACCTGCCGGCTCTGAAGAGAGCAGTGGATCTCCCAGCACAGAGTTGCTCTGCTAAGGGACAGACCCTCCTCAAGTGGGTCCCTGACTCCCATACCTCCTGACTTGAAGACACTTCCCAGCAGGGACTGCAGACAATTCACACAGGAGAATGTGGTTTGGCATCAGGCAGGTGCCTGTCTGGGACAAAGCTTCCAGAGGAAGGAAGACGCAGCAATCTTTGCTATTCTGCAGCCTCCACTGATGATATCCAGGTAAACAGGGTCAGTGTGTACCACCAGAAAACTCTAGCAGACTGGCAGAAGAGGGGCCTGACTGTTAGAAGGAAAACTATCAAACAGAAAGGAATAGCATCAACATCAACAAAAAGGACATCTACACAGGAACTCCATCCAAAGAGCACCAACATCAAAGACCAAAGGTAGATAAATTCACAAAGATGAGGAAAAAGCAGTGCAAAAAGGCTGAAAATTCCAAAAACCAGAATGCCCCCTCTCCTTCAAAGGATCACAGCTCCTACCCAGCAAGGGAACAAACTGGATGGAGAATGCATTTGACAAATTGACAGAAGTAGGCTTCAGAAGATGGGTAATAACAAACTTCTCCAACCTAAAGGAGCATGTTCTAACCCAATGCCAGCAAGATAAGAACCTTGAAAAAAAGTTAGAGGAATTGCTAGCTAGAATAACCAGTTTAGAGAAAAACATAAGTGACCTGATGGAGCTGAAAAACACAGCGCAAGAACTTCATGAAGCCTACACAAGTATCAATAGCCATATCAATCAAGCAAAAGAAAGGATATCAGAGATTGAAGATCAACTCAATGAAATAAAGCATGAAGACAAGATTAGAGAAAAAAGAATAATAATGAATGAACAAAGCCTTCAGGAAATATGGGACTATGTGAAAAGACCAAACCTACGTTTGATTAGTGTACCTGAAAGTGATGAGGAGAATGGAACCAAGTTGGAAAACACTCTTCAGGATATTACCCAGGAGAAATTCCCCAACATAGCAAAATAGGCCAGCATTCAAATTCAAAAAATACAGAGAACACCACAAAGATACTCCTCAACAAGAGCAACCCCAAGACGCATAATCCTCAGATTCACCAAAGGCAGCCAGAGAGAAAGGTAGGGTTACCCACAAAGGGAAGCCCATCAGAATCACAGCAGATCTCTCAGCAGAAACTCTCCAAGCCAGAAGTGGAGGCCAATATTTAACATTCTTGAAGAAAAAAAATAATTCAACCCAGAATTTCATATCCAGTCAAACTAAGTTTCATAAGTGAAGGAGAAATAAAAGTCTTTACAGACAAGAAAATTCTGATGAATTTTGTCTCCATCAGGCCTCCCTTACAACACTTGAAGGAAGCCCTAAATATGGAAAAGAAAAAGCAGTACCAACCACTGCAAAAACATAACAAATTATAAAGACCATCAACATTATGAAGAAACTGCATCAACTAAGGCAAAATAACCAGCTGGCATCATAATGACAGGATCAAATTCACACATAACAATATTAACCTTAAATGTAAATGGGCTAAATGCCACAATTAAAAAACACAGACTGGCAAAAAAACCCATTGTGCCTTATTCAGGAGACCCATCTCACATATAAAGACACACATAGGCTCAAAATAAAGGGATGGAGGAATATTTACTAAGCAAATGGAAAGCAAACATAAGGAAGGGTTGCAATTCTAGTCTCTGATAAAACAGACTTTAAACCAACAAAAATCAAAAAAGACAAAGAAGGACATTACCTAATGGTAAAGTGATCAATGCATCAAGAAGAGGTAACTATCCTAAATATATATGCACCCAACAGAGGAGCACCCAGATTCACAAAGAAAGTTCTTAGAGACCTACAAAGAGACTTACACTCCCATACAATAATAGTGGGAGACTCTAACACCCCACTGTCAATATTAAACACATCAATGAGACAGAAAATTAACAATGATAGGACTTGAACTCAGCTCTGGACCATGTGGACCTAACAGGCATCTACAGAACTCCCCTCCCCAAATCAACAGAAAATACATTCTTCTCAGCACCACATCGTACTTATTCTAAAATTGACTGCATAATTGGAAGTAAAACACTCCTCAGCAAATGCAAAAGAACAGAAATCATAACAGTCTCTCAGACCACAGTGCAATCAAACTAGAACTCAGGACTGAGAAACTCACTCAAAACTGCATAACTACATAGAAACTGAACAACCTGCTTCTGAATGACTAGTGGGCAAATAACGAAGTTAAGTCAGAAATAAAGAAATTCTTTAAAACCAATGAGAACAAAGACACAATGTAACAGAATCTCTGGGACACAGCTAAAGCACTGTTTAGAGGAAAATTTATAGCACTAAATGCCCATAGGAGAAAGCAGGAAAGATAAAAAATGAACACCCTAACATCACAATTAAAAGAACTAGAGAAGCAAAAGCAAACAAATTCAAAAGCTAGCAGAAGACATGAAACAACCAAGATTAGTGCAGAACTGAAGGAGATAAAGACATGAAAAACCCTTTAAAAAAATTAATGAATCTAGGAGCTGTTTTTGTAACAAAATAGATAGACCACTAGCCAGACTAATAAAGAAGAAAAGAGAGAAGAATCAAATAGACACAATAAAAACTGATAAGGGGGAGATCGCTACTGATCCCACAATAATACAAACTACCATCAGAGAATACTGTATCTCTATGCAAATAAACTAGAAAATTCAGAAGAAATGGATAAGTTCCTGGACACATACACCCTCCCAAGACTAAACCACAAAAAAGTGGAATCCATCAATAGATCAATAACAAGTTCTGAAATTGAGGCAGTAATTAATAGCCTACCAACCAAAAATACCCAGGACCAGATGGATTCACAGCTGAATTCTACCAGAGGTACAAAGAGGAGATGGTACCATTCCTTCTGAAACTATGTCTAACAGTACAAAAAGAGGGACTCCTCCCTAACTTATTTTATGAGGCCAGCATCAGCCTAACATCAAAACCTGGCAGAGACAGGACAAAAAAAGAAGATTTCAGGCCAATATTCTGATGAACGTCGATGCAAAAATCCTCAATAAAATACTGGCAAACCAAATCCAGCAGCAAATCAAAAAGCTTATCCACCATGTTCAAGTTGGCTTCAACCCTAGGATGAAAGTCTGGTTCAACATATGCAAATCAATAAACGTTATCCACCACATAAAGAGAACCAATGACAAAAACCACATGATTATCTCAATAGATGTAGAAAAGGTCTTCAACAAAATTCAACACCCTTTCATGCTAAAAACTCTCAATAAGCAAGGCACTGATGGATCGTATCTCAAAATAATAAGAGCTATTTATGACAAACCCACAGCCAATATCATACTGAATGAGCAAAATGTGCAAGCATTCCCTTTGAAAACTGGCACAAGATAAGGATGCCCTCTCTCACCACTCCTACTCAACATAGAATTGGAAGTTCTGGCCAGGACAATCAGGCAAGGGAAAGAAATAAAGGGTATTCAAATAGGAACAGAAGAAGTCAAATTGTCTCTGTTTGCAGATGACATGATTGTATATTTAGAAAACCCCATTGTCTCAGGCCAAAATCTCCTTATGCTAATAAGCAACTTCAGCAAAGTCTCAGGATACAAAATCAATGTAAAAAAATCACAAGCACTCCTATATGCCAATAATAGACAGGAGCCTAATCATGAGTGAACTCCCATTCACAAATGCTACAAAGAGAATAAGGTACCTAGAAATACAACTTACAAAGGATGCAAAGGATCCCTTAAAGAAGAACACAAACCACTCTTCAAGGAAATAAGAGAAGACACAAACAAATTGAAAACGTTCCATGCTCATGGATAGGAAGAATCAATATCGTGAAAATGGCCATACTGCCCAAAGTAATTTATAGATTCAATGCTATCCCCATCAAGCTACCATTGACTTTCTTCACGGAATTGGAAAAGAACTACTTTAAATTTCATATGGAACCAAATGAGAAACTGTATCACTTAGACAATCCTAAGGAAAAAGAACAAAGCTGGAGACATCATGCTACCTGATTTGAAAATATACTACAAGGCTACAGTAATGAAAACCTCATGGTACTGGTATCAAAAGATATATACACCAATGGAACAGAACAGAGGCCTCAGAAATAATGCCACACATCTACGATCATCTGATCTTTGACAAACCTAACAAAAACAAGCAGTGGGGAAAAGATTCCCCATTTAATAAATGGTGTTGGGGAAAACTGGCTAGCCATATGCAGAAAACTGAAACTGGATCCCTTCCTTAGACCTAATAGAAAAATTAACTCAAGATAGATTAAAGACTTAAACATAAAACCTAAAACCATAAATACCCTAGGAGAAAACCTGGGCAATACCATTCAAGACATAGGCATGGGCAAAGACTTCATGACTAAAATACCAAAAGCAATGGCAACAAAAGCCAAAACTGACAAATGGAATCTACTTAAGAGCTTCTGCACAGCAAAAGAAACTCTCATCAGAATGAACAGGAAACCTACAGAATGGGAGAAAATATTTGCAATCTATCCATCTGACAAAGGTCTTATATCCAGAATCTGCAAAGAACTTAAATAAATTTACAAGAAGAAAACAAACAACCGCATCAAAAAGTGGGTGAAGGATATGAACAGACACTTCTCAAAAGAAGACATTTATGCAGCCAACAAACATAAAAAATGCTCATCATCTCTGGTCATTAGAGAAATGCAAATCAAAACCACATTGAGATACTATATCATGCCAGTTAGAATGGTGATCATTAAAACGTCAGGAAACAACAGATGCTGAAGAGGACACGGAGAATTAGGAACGCTTTTACACTGTTGGTGGGATTGCAAATTAGTTCAACCATTGTGGAAGACAGTGTGGAAATTCCTCAGGTATCTAGAACCAGAAATACCATTTGACCCAGCAATCCCATTACTGGGTATATACCCAAAAGATTATAAATCATTCTACTGTAAAGACACATGCACACATATGTTTATTGCAGCATTATTCACAATAGCAAAGACTTGGAACCAATGCAAATGGCCATCAATGATAGACTGGATAAAGAAAATGTGGCATGTATACACCATGGAATACTGTACAGCCATAAAAAAGGATGAGTTCATGTCCTTTGCAGGGACATGGATGAAGCTGGAAACCATCACTCTCAGCAAACTAACATGGGAACGGAAAACCAAACACCACATGTTCTCACTGATAAGTGAGAGTTGAACAATCATGCCAAATGGACACAGGAGGGAGAGGAATATCACACACCGTGGGGCCTAGGGAAGGAACAGCACTAGGAGAAATGCCTAATGTAGATGACATGTTTAAGGGTGCAGGAAACCACCATAGGACATGTACACCTATGTAACACACCAGTACGTTCTGCACATGTATCCCAGAACTTAAAATATAATAATTTAAAAAAGAGTCGATTTGTGAATGTTTCTCAGTTTGAGGAATATGTCCTATCCATTAGAGGAGAAAATTTTTCACATAGATGTGTAGTACTCTTTATGAATACAGTTCAACAGTGCCTATGGTCATATATATTGTGTGTGTGCAATATATGTGTATTTAAATTGCTAATGAAGGGCCACTCATGTTTTAAAGATAAGTGAAACAACAGCTCTTGAAAATGCAAAAGATTATTTAAAAAACTATTGACTGGCAAGTTATAGGTGACTCCAGTCACTCTTGAATTGCTGAAAATAGGCAATTTGCTCTTTTTGCTTTTTACCTAAAATAAATGAAGTTCTTCCCACTCATGAATGCTATAATAAAAGGTCAAAATATTTTATTCCCATCTCAGGAGCAATATCTCTAGAAGACACCATGCCCTATACCTTTGCTGAGCAAAACAGCTAGAGAGGTAGCAATTTTTAATTATAGGATACAACGCTTTTCCAGTGACCTTATGATTTTGGGACATTAAAAAGCCTGTCCACTAACAAGACATGAAAACAGAAGAAACCTGAAGGAAAATGTCAATTTAAATGTTACATAGAATTTATTTAACTGTATATGAATAAAAGAAAATGAGTTCCATGTCTTTTTAAAAAATAAATTGTTTGAAAATATTTCAATTTCATTTCTTATTTATATTTATTGAATATGTGAATGTGCACTTTTTGTTACTCTACTGATACTTGCTATTGAAATGATTTGTGGTTTTAATAAAGTAACACAATTTCTAAGTATAAAGTTTTTATGACAGAATAGGTATCTTATAAAGGAAGATAAAAGATAAGCTTCAAGCTGATCTATCAGATAATCAAAAATATTCCATGAAGAAAGTCTACCACTAGATTATTCATGGTATTTTTAAACAATATAATTATCGTATTTATTATATTTTAATTATCTTAATAATTACAATATAATTATTGTATTATAAGTATTAATATTCATGTCATAAATTCAGAAAAGCATTTTTAATTTAGAAAACCTATTATAACCTACCCAGAGATATCTACTATTAATATTCTGATGGATTTTATTTCAATATTAAGTGGTTAAGAGCATGAGATCAAGAGCCGGTTCAAAATATACTGCTCTATCATTTACTAGCCTTGAAACTTTAAGCAAATCACTTAGCTACTTTGTACCTCAGTTTTCATATCAATAAAACGGACATGATAATAGACCTAATTTACAAGGTCATTGAGAGGTTTAAATGAAGTAAAACTAGTAAAGTGCCTAGAAAAAATCCTGGTACATGGTGAGAGTGCAATATGTAATAGGTTTAATTATTATTGCTAAGGTTTTCCCTTTCATTTTTTTATATTGATGATTTATTATGTTTGGAATGTCACAGCTTAAAAATAATTATATACTCTCTGGAAATATTGAAAATATGGTCAAAATTTAAAAATAAAATTGTACTTATTACATTATCAAACATAAGCACTGTTCATATCTGGATGCATAGTTTGAAAACCACCTCTGATCATAATAGACCCAAAATACTCAGATGTGATAAATATGTATATATTTATAAATACATAGAAATAAATTTAACACAAGTAGCAAGAGTCTTGTACACTAACAATTACAAACACTGCTAAAGAAAATTAATTTCTAAATGATTAGAAAGACATTCCATATACATTAATTGTAATATTCAATAGTATTAAAATTGTATTCTCCCCAAATTGATCTATAGATTGAGCATAATATCTATCAAAATTCTAGTGGGCTTTTTGGGGGGCAGAAATTGATAAGACGATCCTAAAATGTACATGAAATTGCACAATATCTAGAATAGACAAAATGCTTCTGAAAAGAATAGCACAAGTAAGGAGGGGCCAGACTAGATATAGCTGTGGCTAGAAGCTCCCACTGAAAAGAACAAAGCAACTGAGGTATCCAAGTTCTTTCATTGGGACTGACTAGGCAGTTGGTACAATACACAGAGAGTGAGGAAAAACAGGGTGGTAAGGCTTATCTGGGTGCCACACAGGGGCAAGAAGAGATCTCACCCCAAGCCAAGGGAGGTGGTAAGTGATCATGCTACTCTGACTAGAAAACCACACTTTTTTTTTTCATGGATGTGTGCAACTCGTAGATCAGGAGATTCCCCTCATGAGCCTACTCCAGCCACCAGGGCTTTGATCCCAAGCACAGATCTATGCAGATTCTCAGCAGCCACTTTGCTGGACACTGTTTAAGAGTATGGAGCTACCCAGGGGAGGGATAGCCATCATCGCTGTGACTGCCTGCTGCCTAAGATGACTCAGCTCCTGGGGAAAGGGATGGCAGCCATCACTGCAGCTCCAGTCTGCCATTTTTCCCCTGCTTGTGCCAGGGAGACTGGACAGTTTGGACCAAAAAGGAATTACTCACAATATAGCACAGTGACCGTGGCCAATCATGGCCAGATTACCTCTTTAGACTGCATCCCTCTTCACTGACTAGGCCTTCTTGCAGGAATTTCAGCAACTCCAGCCAGAAATTTAGGGACAGAATTCTGAACTCCCTAAAACTGAGCCTTTGGGGGGAGTGGTGGCCATGGTCTCCATGGGTCAGCAGACTTAGTCTTTCCCCCTGCCGGCTCTGAGGCATCCAGGCAGTCCAGACAAATAGGATTCTCCCAGTCCAGCGCACCCCTCCACCAAAGGGCAGCCAGAGATGCTTCATTAAGTGGGTTCTGGATCCTGTGCTTCCTGACTGGGTGAGATCCCTCCAGCAGGGTTCACCAGACACGTTATACAGGAGTGTTCCTGCTGGCATCAGGTTGCCAGCCCACTGGGACAGAGATCCCAGAGGAAGGAGTAGGCAGCCATCTTTGCTGTTCTTTAGCCTCCACTGGTGATAGTTCCAGGTGCAGGAAGGACCCAGATGAATAGAGTCTGGAGTAGACCCAAGGCAAACCACAGCAGCCCAATGGAAGAGGGCCCTGACTGTTAAAAGAAGAACAAACAAGCAGAAAGCAACAACTGCATCAACGAAATTCCCCACAAAAACCCATCCAAAGGTCAGCAGCCTCAAAAATCAAAACTAGATAAATTCATGAAGATGACAAAGAATCAACAAAAAATGCTGGAAACAAAAACCCAGAGTGCCTCTTCTCCAAATGATTATAACACCTCTCCAGCAAGGGCACAGAACTGGGTGGAGGGTGAGATGGATGAATTGTCAGAAGTATGCTTCAGAAGGTGGGTAATAGAGAATTTTGCTGAACTAAAGGAGCATGTTCTAACCTAATGCGAAGTGGCTAAGAGCCATTATAAAACATCATGGGAGCTGTTAACCAGAATAGCCCAGTTTAGAGAGGAACATAAATGACCTGATGGAGCTGAAAAACAAAACATGAGAACTTCACAATGCAACCACAAGCATCAATAACTGAATAGACAAAGCAAAAAAAAAGAATTTCAGAGCTTGAAGATTATCACACTGAAATAAGACAGACACGATTATTTTAAAAAGAATAAGAAAAGAGCAAAACCTCTGAAAACTATATAGTATTATATAAAAAGATCGAACCTATGTCTGACTGAAAGTGATGGAGAACAGAACCAAGTTGGAAAACATACTTCAGGTTATCATCCAGGAGAACTTCTTCAACCAAACAAGACAGGCCAACATTCAAATTCAAGAAATCCAGAGAACACCATTAAGATACTCCACAAGAAGATCAACCCCAAGACACATAATCACAGATTTTCCAAGATTGAAATGAAGGAAAAATATTAAGAGCAGCCAAAGAGAAAAGGCAGGTCACTTACTAAGGAAAGCTCATCAGACTAACAGCAGATGTCTCAGAAGAAACTCTAGAAACCAGAAGAGAGTGAAGGCAAATATTCAACATTCTTAAAGAAAAGAATTTTTAACCCAGAATTTCATAGCCAGCCAAACTAAACTTCATAAGCAAAGGAGAAATAAGCAAATGCTGAGGGAATTCATTACCACCAGGCCTGCCTTGCAAGAGCTCCTGAAGGAAGCACCAAATATGGAAAGGAAAACCAATTACCTGCCACAGCAAAAACACACTGAAGTACAAAGTTCAATTACACTATGAAGCAGCTACATCGACAAGTCTGCATGATGACAAGATAAAATTCACATATAACAATATGAACCTTTAATATAAATGGGCTAAATTCCCCAATTAAAAGACAGAATGGCAAGCTGAAGAAAGAGTCATTCATTGGCATGCTGTATTCCAGAGACCCAACTCATGTTTAAAGACACACATAGGCTCAAATTAAAGGATGGAAGAAAATTTGCCAAATAAGTAGAAAGCAGAAAAATGCAGGGGTTGCAATCCTAACTTCTGACACAAGAGACTTTAAACCAACAAAGATCAAAAAAGACAGGGGCATTACATAATGGTAAAGGGAACAATTCAACAAGAAGAGCTAACTATCTTAAATATATATGCACCCAATACAGGAGCACCCAGATTCACAAAACAAGTTCTTAGAGACTTACACAGAGACATAGACTTCCACACAATAATAGTGGGAGACTTTAACACTCCTCTGTCAATATTACAGATTAACAAGACAGAAGAAGAACAAGGATATTCAGGACTTGAACTCAGCTCTGGATTAAGTTCATCTGATAGATATCTACAGAACTCTCCAGCCCAAACAACAGAATATATATTCTTCTTACCACCACATGACACTTACTCTAAAATCAATCATATAATTAGAAGTAAAATACTTCTCAGCAAGTGCAAAACAACTGAAATCGTAATGAACAGTCTCTCAGACCACGCTGCAATCAAATTAGAACTCAGGATTAAGAAACTCACTCAAAACCACACAACTACATGAAAATTGAACAACCTGCTCCTGAATGACTCCTGTGTAAATAATAAAATTAAGACAGAAATCAAGACCTTTTCTGAAATCAATGAGAACAAAGAGGCAATGTACCAGAATCTGTGAGACACAGCTAAAGTAGTGACAGAAATTTAATGGACTAAAGTCCCACATCAAAAAGCTAGAAAGATCTCAAATTGACACCCTAACATCACAACTAAAAGAGCTACAGAACCAAGAGCAAACATACCCCAGAGCAAGCAGAAGACAAGGCATAACCAAGATCAAAGCAGAACTAAAAGAGAGACATAAAAATCCTTCAAAAAAATCAAGAAACCTAGGAGCTGATTTTTTGAAAAAATGAATAAAATAGACTACTAGCTAAACTAATAAAGAAAGAAAAGAGGGAGGAGTCAAATAGACACAATAAAAAATGATAAAGGGGATAGTACCACTGATCCCACAGAAATACAAACAACTATCAGAGAATACTATAAACACCACTATGCAAATAACTAAAAAATCTAGAAGAATTGGATAAATTCCTGGACACATACACCCTCTCAAGACTGAACAAGGAAGAAACTGAATCCCTGAATAGGCCAATGACAAGTTCTGAAATTGAGGCAGGAATAAATGGCCTACCAACTAAAAAAAGCTCAGGACCAGACAGATTTACAGCTGAATTCTACCAGATGTACAATGAAGAGCTTTTTACC
Source organism: Cacajao melanocephalus (assembly GCA_963573385.1). Taxonomy (NCBI): domain Eukaryota; kingdom Metazoa; phylum Chordata; class Mammalia; order Primates; family Pitheciidae; genus Cacajao; species Cacajao melanocephalus. Next base: position 37,262 of record CAUYLG010019936.1, read on the forward strand.
ATTTCTTCTGAAATTATTTCAAACTATTGAAAAGGAGGAACTTCTCCCTAACTTATTTTATGGGGCCAGTATCATCCTTATGCCAAAACATGGTGGAGATACAACAAAAAAAGAAAACTTCAGGCCAATATCCCTGATGAACAGGGCAATCAGCCCAGAAAATGAAATAAAGTATATTTATATAGGAAGAGAGGAATTCAAACTGTCTCTGTTTGCAGATGACATAATCCTATATCTAGAAAACCCCATTGTCTCAGCCCAAAAGCTTCTTAAGCTGATAAGCAACTCAGCAAATTCTCAGGATACAAAATCAATGTTCAAAAATTACAGGCATTTCTATACAGCAACAATACACAAGCAGAGAGCCAAATCCTGAATGAATTCCCATTCACAATTACTACAAAGAGAATAAAATAGGAATACAGCTAAAAGAGAAGTAAAGGACTTCTTTAAGGGAACTAAAGAAACACTGAATGCACATCTACAACCATCTGATCTTGGACAAACCTGACTAAAGCAATGGGAAAAGGATTCCCTATTTAATAAATGGTGCTATGAAAACTGGCTAGCCATATGCAGAAAATTAAAACTAGACACTTCCCTGACACCTTATACAAAAATCAACTCAAAAAAGATTGAAGACTTATTTAAAACACAAAACTATAAAAATCCTAGAAGAAAATCTAGGCAATACCATTCAGGACATAGGCATGGGCAAAAATTTCATGACAAAAACAGCAAAAGCAATGGCAACAAAAGCAAAAATGGACAAACAGAATCTAATTAAACTAAAGAGCTTCTATACAGCCAAAGAAACTATCATCAGAGTGAACAGACAACCTACAAAATGGGAGGAAATTTTTGCAATCTATCCATCTGACAAAGGTCTAATATCCAGAATCTATAAAGAACTTAAACAAATTTACAAGAAAAAAACAATCTCATTAAAAAGTGGGCAAAGGACATGAACATACACTTTTCAAAAGAAGACATTCATGCAGCCAACAAACATATAATAAAAGCCTCAACACCACTAATTATTAGAGAAATGCAAATCAAATCCACAATGAGATACTATGTCATGCCAGTCAGAATGGTGATTATTAAAATGTCAAGAAACAACAGATGCTGGTAAGGCTGTGGAGAAATAGGAAGGTTTTTACATTCCTGTTGCTGGGAATAAAAATTAGTTCAGCCATTTTGGAAGACATAAGGGTGATTCCTCAAAGACCTAGAACCAGAAACAGGATTTGACCCAGTGATCTCATTATTGAGTACATATCCAAAGGAATAGAAATCATTCTATTATAAAGATACATGCACACATATGTTCATTGTAGCACTATTCACAATAGCAAAGACATGGAATCAGCCTAAATACCCATCAATGACAGACTGGATAAAGAAAATGTGGTACATATACATCATGGAATACTATGCAGCCATAAAAAGAAATGAGATAAAGTCTTTGCAGGGACATGCATGGAGCTGGAAGCCACTATCCTCAGCAAACTAACACAGGAACAGAAAACCAAATACCACATGTTTTCACTTATAAGTTGAGGCTGAACAATGAGAACACATGGACACAGGAAGGGAAACAACACACACTAGGGCCTGTCAGTGGGGCAGGAGAGTATCAAGATAAATAGCCAATGAATGCGGGGCTTAATACCTAAGTGATGGATTTTTAGGTTCAGCAAACCGCCATGGTGCACGTTTACCTGTGTAACAAACCTGCACATCCTGCACATGTATTGCAGAACTTAAAATTTAATTTAATTTATTTTAAAAAAGAATAGCACAGTGAGAAGACTCAACCTTTCAATTTCAAACTGTAATATAAAACTAGGCCAGGAGTAGTGGCTCACACCTTTAACTCTAACACTTTGGGAGGCTGATATGGTTTGCCTATGTCCTCACTCAAATCTCATCTTGAATTCCCACGTGTTGTGGGAGGGACCTGGTAAAAGGTAATCGAATCATGGGAGCAAGTCTTTCCCATGCTGTTCTGGTAATAGTGAGTATGTCTCACGAGATCTGATATTTTTAAAAGGAAGAGTTCCCTTGCACAAGTTCTCTCTCTTTGACTGTGGCTGTCCATGTAAAACATGACTTGCTCCTCCTTGCCTTCTATCATGATTATAAGGCTTCCCCAGTCATATGGAACTGTAAGTCCAACTAAACGTCTTTCTTTTGTAAATTGCTCAGTCTTCCGTATGATAAAAACAGCAGCATGAAAACAAACTAACAGAGAGGCCAGGCATATTGCTTGAGCACAGGACTTTGAGACCAGCTTTGGCAACATGGCAAAACTCATCTCTCCAAAAAACAACAACCAACATGTATGGTGACACATGCCTGTAGCCCCAGCTACTCTGAAGAGGTGGGAAGATCTCCTGATCCAGGGAAGTTATGGCTGCAGTGAGCCCAGTCATGCTACTGCACTCCAGTCTGAGTGACAGCATGAGGCCTTGTCTCAAAAAAAAAAATGTAATATAAAACTACAGTTAACAAAACAGTATGCTGTTGGCATAAGAATAAACATATTCTTGTTTATAGATTTATAAACAATTCATTTGACTTTTTAACAAATTATGCTTGAACAAGTGGATATCCATATGTCAAAAATTTAAAAATGAACTTAGACCCTTACCTCTCATGATACACAAAAATTAACACAAAATGGGTCACATATTTAAAGAGCTAAAACAATAGAACTTTTAGAAGACAGCATAGAGGAAAATATTTAAGATCTTGGATGAGGCAAAGATTTCTTAAATAATACATACCACCAAAAGTGTGGTTCATAAAAAATTTACTAAGTTGGATTTCCTCAAATTTCAAAACTTTTGTGCTTTAAAGTATACTATTAAAAAATAAAAATGTGGGCTGGACGCGGTGGCTCACGCCTATAATCCCAGCACTTTGGGAGGCCGAGGCAGGCAGATTACGAGGTCAAGAGATCGAGACCATCCTGGCCAACATGGTGAAACCCCATCTGTACTAAATATACAAAAAATTAGCTGGGCATGGTGATGTGCACCTGTAGTCCCAGCTACTCAGGAGGCTGAGGCAGGAGAATCGCCTGAACCCGGGAGGCGGAGGTTGCAGTGAGCCGAGATCACGCCACTGCACTCCAGCCTAGCGCCTGGCGACGGAGCGAGACTCTGTCTCAAAAAAAAAAAAAAAGTAAAAAATAAAAATAAAAATGTAAATCACAGAAAGGAAGGAAATATATGCAAAACATATCTGATTTTTAAGTATATCCAGAATATACAATTTAACAATGACATATAAACATTTGAATAGCCACTAAGCAAAAACATGAACAACATATTTGAATAAATATTTTACAAAAAGCAATGTATGTATAGCTGATAATCCCAAGAAAAGATGCTCAGCATCATTAGTCGGTAGGGAAATGCAAATTAAAACCACAATGAGATACCATTTTATACCATTTTGGGGGTGCTTTCTCCCCCCAACACAATTATAGTCATACCAACTAGAATGCCTATACTAAAAAAGATAGGCAATAACAGGTGTTGGCCAGGATATAGAGATCAGGTCACTTCCTACCTTCTGAAGTAAGCATGAAATGGTACAACTACCTTGAAAAACAATTAGGCAGTTTTTCAATAAAGTTAAACATAAATTTGCTATATGATCCAGCAATTCCACTCTGAGGTGTCTATGCAAGAAAAAAATAAAACACACATCTGGACAAAGATTTGCACATAAATGTTCTTAGCAGTATTATTTATAATATCCACAAATTTGAAACAATGTAAATGTCCATCAGCTGATAAATGGATAGATAAAATGTAGTATACCTGTACAATGGAATACCATTTAGCAATAAGAAAGAATGAGCCACCGATACGTGTTATGACATAACTATTTTGCATCTTTTCATTCATCATTGACCTTTGGTTCTTAAACAACCAGTCTTCAAACATTACATTAGGTGAGAGAAGCTAAATACAAGATATCACATATTGCATAATTTCATTTTTGTGAAATATTCAGAAAAAGCAAATTCTATAGAAACAGAAAGAAAATTAGTGATTGCCTAGGGCAATGTGTGGGAGATGAAGATGGGGATAAGCAGTAAAAGAAAATGAAAGATATTACCAGGGTGATGGAAGCATTCTAAAACTGATTTATAATAATGGATATGCAAGTTGGTACATTTGGTAAAAAATCATTGGATTGTATGTTTTATACACATGAATCATATGATGTCTATAATATCCTTTAATAAAATCATGTTAATAAATACTATGCTCCTGTACTGCATGTGAGAAACTTGGAAGCTGCCATTGTGTTCTAACAACAGGTAAAAATTCAAAAAGACTGAAAAATCAGCAACTTTTCTAGCATCCATAAAAGAGTTGAGAACAAGGCAAACTGCAGCCCCCAGGATTGGAGAGAGAAAACGATATCGCAAGTCACGGCTTACCAGAGCAGACACTAGGAAAACCACCGCAGGAATCAGTGCTAGAGTAGGAAAACCTGCACTGTAATTGATGAATTGCTGGAAGCTGTGTGGACAAAGCTGAGATCTGAAAACTCCAGGGGAAAGCAGTCTGCTCTAGCTTTCCATGTGGGAGAAGGAAATAGCCAACTCCACCTTTCCCACCTAAGGGGGAATTAAAAAACAAGAACCATTTGTGAAGCTCAAAGTCCAATGACACATACCCACTGAAAGACCTAATCACAAAACTATAGAATGATGCTTTCCTTCCCCAACACCTCGCTGCCACATTACTAAAGGCCTATTTCAAGCAATTTTGTTCATCTCATACATCATGTTTGGCTACAAGAAAAAAAATTACAAGGCATACTAAAGGCAAAATATACAATTGGTAAAGACAGAGCAAGCATCAGACCCAGACACGGTGATATGGTAGGAATCTTGGAATTTCCTTAAAATAAATTTTCAAATTGGAAAGTAAGTAACATTCAATGGTGTCATTTTTAAAATTGTTCTGGCTATTTTGGGCTTTTTTATTCACTTATAATTTGATGTTTAGTTCTTAAACAAGCAATTGCCTTTGAAGTTTCATTTACCTGTTACTTTTTTAAGTTATACAAGTGCTATGTTGTTCACATAACAACAAAGAGGAGAAAACACAACCTTTGTTTTTGAGCCGCTATGATAGATTGATAACTATAGGAATATGACAACGTACATGAAGTACTACATGTGAACTTGACAAATTTGATTTTGTAAAAATTATATATATTTAGCACCATGTCATCGAGATAACAGTATGAAAATATTTTAGGCAAACACATGAATATAAAATGTTAAGGCAGAAATATCTCTATTCAGTTATTTCATCATTAATGCCTGATCTTTCTTATAGCAGAAAGATGTTTTCCATATACTGTTCATAATAACATTACAAAAGAATCAACTATGCAAGAAATTGTTATCATAAGTACCAGTTAATCCATCAAAACAAGTTAAAATAGCTGTGCAAACTGTTTGTTATGGTTGCTAAAAAGATGCAGCAGTACCTCCTGGTAAACATGTTTCTTTTATGTTTGGTACATTTTCTAAGAAATTCATATGCTAAAGAAGCAACAAAAATATGATAAAAATCAGCATTTTTTTATTTGATAGATAATATTGAATGTTTATCACTTGCTTATGAATATATCATTCCATATATCTTTAATGGCTTTTCTATCTGTGAGTAAAACAAAATGAATATCTCAATCTCAGCAGCTCAGAAATGTATAGCTACCAACAATAAGATAGCAATTTTGGAGATCAAATCTAGCCTTATCAAATCTAATCTGTGACTATCAAAAAGAAAGAAGAAACTATGAACCACATTTATACACAACCCTATCAGTATCCTGCACTAGCTCCTACAACCCAAAGCATCCTAAAGTTGTAAGAAATTTTCTGGCTATTTTTCACATAGAAAACAAATTATGCATATAACCCTGCACTAATATTTACTATGCTGAAATGTATTACTTATTATGAGGGATGATAGGAGATTTCCTTCTACACAGTTTCAAGGAAGATCATGAAATAAGACCCTGTGGGTAAAACTTGTCATTTGATGGTTCCTGAAATAGAAACTTTAAAACCGCACCAAATCACTCTTTGACTAGAATCTATTGGCTTCCCTATTGTTCCCTGCTCATGTGTGAGCTGGTTGTGGCAAGTCTTTTCCCTGCTTTGAGTCATGAAGATATCAAGCATCACCATCAATCATTCATATGAAAGATGCTTCCGGGATCCATTACTACTCGTTTTATAAAATACATGAAGTCAATCTGCCTCAGCTCTTTCACAGAACCTATACAGGGTCTTCTACAATATGAGGGACAGCTAATTTACAGAAGAACTTATGTAAAGTCTTCCACAATATATGGATAGGCTAATTTATAGAAGAACCAATATAAAGTCTTCTACACTATAAGGGTCAGCTAATGTATAAAAGAAGTAGCTCAACCTTACATGTCATAAAATCATCTGCCAAAAGCCACCTGTTACTTACGCAGCTTCCTTCCCCCCTCCTCATTCTCTCAGGTATAAATTTATACTTAGTGACTCAAAAAGAAAGTTAATTAATACTAATTAAATTAACTGTCGAACCACTTAACTTCACAAGCACAGCATTTCTAAATTCATAATGCCCCAAATACTAAACACATTCTGCTAATAATTAGATCTATTTGATGCAAGTTTTTTTCTTCAGTATTAAATCAACCAGAAAAACAATGTCAACCAAAACAACTTTACTGTAACTGCTTCTCTCAGTCCCTATCTTGTAGCCACATGAATGGGGAGGTGCATAAGTTCTTTCTGGCAACTCGAGTAAGTGTTGTAAACCAGCACTTCTCAAATTTTAGTGCACACATGAATCACCTGGGATTTTGTTAAAATATAGATTCTGATTCTGTAAATCTAAGGTGGAGTCTGAAGTTCAGTAAGTCTAGGGTGGGATCAGTAAGTCTCAGCATCACAACTTTAAAGTGGTATTGAGACTGCTAGCTGGTGGGCCACAGTGGGTAGCATAGTTGAATTCTTGAATAAGGAAAGCATACCTGTAAGTATGGAAATATCCAGACAAAAAATGCTTCTGTTCTCTTAGCATTTGTCTACAAGTAGTTTAGGAATTTGAATATCATCAAAGGGTGGAACTTTAGGGGAAAAAAAAAGATAGGAAGAGTTTATAAAACTAAACATTATTATTCCACAGTGCAGAGCTTTGAAACTACAAGCTCATTCATTCCTTTGTTCCTTTATTCATTCATGCACGAGATGTATATGGAGTGCCTACTTTATGGTAGGCACTGTGCTAGGTTCCAGAGCACAGTGTCGAATAGACAAAATTTTGGGGTTTAGTAAACTCATAACGTCAAAGAAACAAATAGTAAATTGTGAAATAAAGGGACCTATCTATGGATTTCACACCAGGAAAATAAAACCATATAGGAAAAAATACTTCCTTCAGCAAGGTGGGGAGATAAGGCAGACAGCTCAAGGAAGAGTTCACGATAAAAATCGATGGTGATTTTTTTGATGACTTAATTTGTGCTAGATACTTTTCTAAGCAATTTAACTCTCACAATGATCCTTTTAAAATAGGTTATCTTATTTTTCCAATTTTAGAGCCTAGGAAGCAAAGGCAGACAGAAATTATATAATTTACAGAGTAAATAAGTGACTAATGTTAACCAATAGCCACAGAATTTCTTCTGCTGTCCTCGCTAATACTATTTACTAATATGTCCCACAAGGTAGGCATTACTAGTAATCACTAAGATTGCTGGTTCTTTTTCCCTTCGGGGCACATTCCTCTTTGAATATATGCATAGAATCATTCCAGTGAAATGCAACACATGTCACTACCAGGTAGAAGAACTTAATAGCCCAGTGCACAATTTTCCAAGCTCTCTTTACCAGTCCCTGTGGCCAGGGTCTTTACCTGCTCCAGTGGGAACCTGCTTCCATTGTTGACACGGAGCTGCTGCAAGATCAAAAGATCCTGCAACGCTGGGCCTCTATGAAAAGGACAGCCTCCCAGATCATCTCTCAGACTCATGCAGGATCTTGCAAATGCAAGAAATTTACTTCTGTCTTGTTAAGTCACAGATTTTGATTGTATTTGTTACTGTAGCCTAATTTAACCTATATTGATAATGCGTTACAGTAGAGGTGATATATAAGTTACCTTGCAGAATAAATATAAGTAAGTTACCAGAGGAGGGCAGTGTGTGCTGGGGAGGAAGCTCACGGTGGGCATATGAGGCATTTAGAAGTGTTAAATACAATGGTACATTTAGAAAACTTCGGGTCGTCAGGCTTTACTGGACAGTATGATTCTGAAGAAGACATGAAAGGGCAAAGAGAAACAATGTGAGTCTTTGGCCTCTCTGGAGTGAAGGGAAGAAATTGAGAAGAAGTGAAAGTCCAAGCATACCACTCAGGACTGTATACAGAGGAAGACAATTATCAGATTGGACTCAAAGTTAAATCAAAGAAGTAAGCTTCTGCCTAGGAAATCAGAAAAACACTACGCTAGAAAGAGGAGTCAGCCACAAATAAGGAGGTAGAACAGAGGGAGCAGAGGAAAGAAGAAAACAGACTAGGAATTTAAATACCTAGAATAGACCTACAGAAGATGGGAGGCATAGGGATGGGAGGGTGGGTTCACACTAGAAAAAAAAGCTGAGAAGAAATATATGTATCTATTTGTAGGATATGTCTGCTCTCGCCCACACACCTCACACATGCTGCTCTGTGGTTTGCCTTTCCCATATGCCTTCACCTGGATGATGCCTGCTCCAGCTAGGCTCAAAGATGTGGCCTCTAGGAAGTTTTCACCTCTCCACACTCCCATTGCCCTTACCCCTGGGCCCGCCTGGTATTCTTTCCACATCTTCACAAAGTTTCCTCACTCTCGTCACTAAACTTATTCAAGGACATTTTAGTTGTCCGTTCATTTGTCTGTCTCCCCAATTATGACAAACTTCTTTAGGAGGGTGATTTTATTTCATTTGTTTTTTGTAATTTCAAGACCATGATCAGAGTTTGGTCTATAGTAGTCCCTTAGTAATTGGTGGTGACTGTGGCATATCCAGGGAAAGAATTTCCCATGAATGTTTAATCCATGATTTAGGAGCTCAGATGTAGGTCTGAAATAAAGATTAAAATTTGGTCATCTTCAGTGAATTTGCTTACTCAACAAATACTTACACATGCTTATTATATGAAGTGGTGGATATTCTGATGAGCAAAGAAAACACAGTGTCTGTTTTTGTGCTGCTTGGATACTCATAGAAGAGAATAAGTTAATTTAAAAATATACAAATGTAAATATAAACAGCTTTTCTCAAGATCTCCAAGGATCTCCACATTACTAAATGCAATTCCCAATTCTTAGTCCTTATCTTACCTGGCCTGTCACCAGCATTTGACACAGATGATCCCTACTTATTCCTTGAAGGAAGACCTCCTATACCCCTGGTTTTCCTTTCGTCCGTCTCCATCTCTTAAGTGGTTCCTCATTACCTACCAAACTCTAAAAGTGGGTGTGTCCAAGATTTTCCTCTTTTCTTCTACATTCACTCCCTAGTGATCTCATCTAGACTCAAGGCTTTAAATGCCATTGACATGCTAATGATACCCAAATTATATTTCCAGTCAAAACCTTTTTCTTTGAACTCCAGATCTATATGTCCTACTGCCTACTCAGCCTCTCTATTTGATTGTCTAATAAACATCTCAGACAAAACATGTCCAAAAATGAGCTCCCGTTATTTCTCTCATGACCAGATTTTTCTACATTCTTCTTCTCAGGTAGTTGTAACTCTGCTCTTATGGTTTCTCAGAACAAAAAGCTCAATCTCCTCCCTTACTTCCTTCTTTTTCTCACATCTTACATCTTGTCCATTAGCAAATACTGTCTTCAAAGTACGTTCCTAACTTTACTACTTCTTACCATTCCCACTGCCACCACCCTGACCTAAGCCAGCATCATCGCTTATCTGAGTTCCCTCATGGGCCTCCTAATTGATCTCTCTGTTTTTGCACTCACTGTCTTTTCTCCACGCAGCAACCAGAGTGATACTGTTAGGTCATATTGTATTACTCTTCAAAACTTCACACTTGCTTCTTATATCACTCAGACTAAAGGCCAAAATCCTTCCAATTATTCATAACCCTCCATATGATTTGGATGAAATATGGCCTCCCTTAGAATGCATCCTATGATTTTAGTATTTAAAGTACTTTTCTAAAATTTATCTCACCTTTGAAAAAGAAGCCAATAAACAAAGAACTATTGAAGAAAGTTCCAGCATATATTCCTTTTATTTATATTTTGTGAATGTCAGTTTCAGAGCAGATAAATGGAAATGGACCTATTCTATTTTCAAAATCCTTGAGAAATCATAGTTTAGTGTTTTTTGAAGGACATTGTGAGTTCATTTATAAAGTCTCCCAGAATCTGTTTCTTATTTAGGCAACATCAGACTTGCAAGGTAATCAGCTGGAACAGAGATTTAGAGAGAGGGAAAAAGCCTACTTCAGCTGATAGAGTTCAAAAAGCATTACTTAAGTTAATCTCAGCATTTTTTTGTGCTATTTATTTCCTCTTATTCTGTTTCACTACAAAATCACAGAGTTCTTCATTGCTAACCTACAAGGATTTACTACTTACCTCATACTAAACAAAAATCATTTTCTACTCTGATCTTAGACTAGAGTGAGTTATATGTCTAGTATGTGTGTATATATTAGAGAAAGACAGAAATAGAAATTAGTTCAACCATTGTGGAAGACAGTATGGTGATTCCTCAAGGACCTAGAAATAGAACTTCCATTTGACCCAGCAATCTCATTACTGGGTATACATCCAAAGGATTATAAATCATTCTATTATAAGGACATAGGCACACATATGTTCATTGCAGCACTGTTTAGCAAAGACTTAGAACCAACCCAAATCCCTATCGATGATAGACTGGACAGGGAAAATGTGGCACATATATACCATGGAATACTATGCAGCCATAAAAAACCATGAGTTCATGTCCTTTGCAGGGATGTGGATGAACCTGGAAACCATCATTCTAAGCAAACTGACACAGGAACAGAGAATCAAGCACCGCATGTTCTTACTCACAGGTGGGTGTTGACCAATGAGAACACATGGACACAGGGAGGGGAGCATCACACACTGAGGTCTGTGGAGCGGGGGACTAGGGGAGGGAAAGTTGGGGTAGGGAGTTGGGGAAGGATAACATGGGGAGAAATGCCAGATATAGGTGATGGGGATGGAGGCAGCAAACCACATTGCCATATATGTACCTATGCAACAATCCTGCATGATCTTTACATGTACCCCAGAACCTAAAGTGCAATTATATATATATATATATATATGCTACCAAAAAGCCCACTGGGAAGCTATAATAGAGCTAAAACAGAGGTATTAAGGCATTTCTCTCCCCATTTTATTCACCAAAACCTGGTAAAAATAACAAATATTAAAAGCAGAGAGAAAAACAAACAATTTTTGGTAATACTAGGAAACACCACAGCCTAACCCAGAATCTATTGAAAACACCTACCAAATTTAAGACCAAGTCAAGAAAAGATTTTGAGAGGGAGTATATTTCTATGCAAATTTCAAGCACCCTAAGGAGCTTCCCAAAATTTAGTGGCAACCCGTGAGGAAGTAAGCCAATGACCCTTGCTTGGGGCTAAGAATATGAGAAGACTAGATGCATTCGTGTGCTCAATTCAATAGCTCTGAGTGACGGAAGAGGACAGCTAAACAAGGAGTTAGGCAGACATACCACCTGTGCAGGAAGCAGATGTCATAGAATGGAGTGGAAAAAGAAGATGACAACCAAAAATGTATCTGCTGAGGGAGATCAGATGTCAACTCATGAGGCAAAAGACCTTGGGCCTGCAGGCTTCTCTGAGTTCTAGGAATTCCTGACTGATGCAACCAGCTATCTCTGTGTATCTAGCAGAGCCTCTGCCCTTGCTCTGAGCTACTACAAGAATTTCTCTAGAAGAGCTACAAAGAACTTCTCTTCTTAAAGCTGCTTTGTGGAGCTCGAAGGCAAATGGCACAGACTACAGTACAACTGGCTAGTGCTCCAGAGGCCAAGCAGAAATAGCAGCAAAGAGTGTTTTGCCCACCACCACCAGAGACCAATGTATTTGGCTACCCCTACTCTTCGAATTTGTCCATGCTCAACTACTGTAAGTACAGAGTGAAGGTTTATCAAATTCATCCAAGATTATTTTCATGCAACTATTTATATACGACTTTGTTTCAAAACAAAAATAAAAAATCTGAGGCAAATGCAAAATAAGACAGAATCCTAGGGCAGCAGGTCAAACTATGGCAAACTTCTGGTTATACAAGCAAGAGACTAACTCATTTTTAAGGGAGAAGATTAGGCTGGCCTCAAAATTATTCATAGACATATTAACAGCAGAATATTGGGATGCATTCAACAAAGTTGACAGAGAAATAATACAAATCACCAAGAATTTTACAAAGGCAAACAATTTCCAATGTAAAGAATTTAAGGAATATAGCATCACAAACCATTCTTGAAAACACTACATAATAAAATCCAACAAAATTGGTGATTAATGGAGGAGCCAATGAGAAAAGACTAGATGAGAACACTGAATTCATATAATTGCATAGTATTAAGCAAGGCATGGTAGACAGTTTATAATCATAAACTCTCATGAATTTGTGGATCACAAAATATACATAGCACCAAAAGTAATAAAGCAAAAACTACAGAAAACGCCAGGGGTGTAAAAACAAAATGAAAGAATTTTAACTTTCCCATTCTATGAGAGAACAAGGAGAAAAAAAAAGTAAGGGATAGAGACTCTAAATAACAATGAATAAAGTAGTTCTAACAGATAAATATTCAACAATATGCTAGGAGTCAACACCTTGTTTTCAAATGCCCGGGAAAATTTGTATAACTATACATATACTCAACCACAGAGAAGACCTGCTGCCGATCACATGTCAAAGTGAAGACTTGGATTAGATAGATGGTGAGTGGGATCCAAGATTCTTCATTGCTAACCAGATTCCAGATCTGCGCTAGTTTAAGGACCAACTGTGAATTGTTAGTCTTAAACAACCCTGAGTCAAGAAGCAAAACAAATATATGAAAATACTTCTACACCATACCACAGAAAAATTATGAGCTAAACCCCATTCAAGTAAATTTGAAAAGCTGGATGAATTAGCTCTTTTTCCATAAAATATATAATAATCCCAATTACATTCTAAAAGAGAGATAAATCTAAATATATCATTAGTATGGATAAAAATATTGGTAGTGGCCTTTACAAAAATCTACATTTTAAAATGAATGTCATTTGTAGATTTTGTGATCTACTTTTTTGAATTTTTCCCCCTCATTAAAAATAATTTGTTGAGATATAATTCACAAACCACAAAATTCATTTTTTGTAGTGTCTAATTCAGTAGTTCTTAGTATATGCACAAAATTGTACAACTATCACCACCACATAATTTCAGATAGATATATAATTCCAAATTTTTGTAACTCTGAAAATAAACCCTCATGATTAGTAGTTACTCTCACTATAAACCTTTCTTCCCAGGTTCCGGCAACCACAAACTTACTTTTGTCTCTATTGATCTGCCTATTTTGGATGCAGTGAGCTGAATATTTATGTTCCTCCAAACTTCATGTTTTGAATCTTAACCCCCAAGGTGATGGTGGAGTTTTCAGGAGGTGATTAGGTCTTGAGGGCTCATGAATGGGATTAGTGCCCTTATCAAAGAGGCTAGAGAGAGCTTCCTTGCCCCTTCTGCCACGTGAGGTTATAGTGAGGACAATTGATGAATAAGGAAGAGGGCCCTCCCCAGACACTAAATCTGCCAGCACCTTAATCTTGGACTTTCTGGTCTCCAGAACAATGAGAAATAAATTTACGTTGTTTATAAGCTACTCAGTCTGTGGTATTCTGTTATAGCAGCATGAATGCTCTAAAACAGAAAATGTCATATAAGTGGTATCATACAATATGCAGCCTATTGTCGGGGGTTTCTTTCATATAGCATGATGTTTTCAAGGTTAATTTATTTTGCAGTATATATTATCAGTTCATTCCTTTTTATTGCCAAAGATTATATCATTACTTGGATATATCACGTTATTTATTCATTCCTCAGTTGATGAACATTTGAGCTGTTCCTTTCCTTTTCTTTTTTCTGGGACAGGTTCTCACTCTGTTGCCCAGGCTGGAGCACAGTGGCACAAACATAGCTGACTGCAGCCTCAAACTCCTGGGCTCAAGTGATCTTCCCCACTCAGCCTCCCAAGTAGTTAGGATTGCAGATATATGTCACTCCACCAACTAATTTTTTTTAAAAAATATTTTTAGAAATGGGATCTCACTATATTGCCAAGGCTGGTCTCAAACTTCTGGTTTGAAGTGATCTTTCTGTCTCAGTGTCCCAAAGTGCTTGGATTATAGGCATGAGCCACATCACCTGGCCCTGTTTTTACTTTTTGGTGATTACAAATAGTGCTGTGAACATTCATGTGCAAGTTTTGAATGGCCATATGTTTTTGATATATGTATATAATATATCACTAGAGGTAGAATTATGGGTTATATGGTAACTATATGTTGAAATTTTTTAATAATTGCTGTTTTCAATCATTTAATGTTGCTATAACAACATACCTTAGACTCCGTTATTTATAAAGAAAAGAAATTTATTTCTTATAGTTCTGGAGGCTGGCGAGTCCAAGGCTGTGGGGCTGCATATTATGATTGCCTTCTTGCTGTTGGAGACTCTCCGCAGCATCCAAAACTAGCATAGGGAAACAAATGGCAAAAGGGCTCATAAAAGACAACAAACTGGCTTTTATCTCAGACTAATTCTCATGATAATCTATTAATTTCATTAATTCATGAATGGGTTAATCCGTTCCTAAAGACAGAACCTTCATCACCCAGTCACTTCTTCAAGACCCAATTTTTTAATATTGGTACATTGGGGATTGAGCTTTAACATAAGTTTCAGAGAGAACATTCAAAGCATAGCAACTGCTAAACTAGTTTCTTTTTTTAATTATACTTTAAGTTCTGGGGTACATATGCAGATCATTTACATAGGAATGGTGCCGTGGTGGTGGTTTGCTGCATCCATCGCCCTGTCATCTACATTAGATATTTCTCCTAATGTTATCCCTCCCCAATCCCCCCACCCTCTGCTATTCCTCCCCTACCCCCAACCCCCAGGCCCTGGTGTGTGATGATCCACTTCCTGTGTCCATATTTTCTCATTGTTCAACACCCACTTATGAGTGAGAACATGCAGTGTTTGGTTTTTCTGTTCTTGTGTTAGTTTGCTGTGAATGATGGTTTCCAGCTTCATCCATGTCTCTGCAAAGGACATGAACTCATCCTTTTTTATGGCTGCATAGTATTCCATGGTGTATATGTGCCACATTTTCTTTA
>CAUYLG010019937.1:0-77579 GCA_963573385.1 Cacajao melanocephalus
CTCAGTCCTCAGCGCTTCCAATTGCTGTTCTCCTTGTGGGGACGGGACCAGCCGAGCCCGACTCAAAGGGCCCCCAGCTGTGTATACTCCGCACAGAGAAGCGCTGCGCCGCACCTGGGCGCCGGCAAAACAGCTGTGCCAGCCAAACGAGCCGCGCTGGCAATCCGTGGGGCTCCTCCGCTGGGAATCTCCCCGTTTGTGGTCCACAGAAATTCGTCTGAAATTGCGACGTCCACTCGCTCTCTGTGCTTTCACTGGGAGCTACAATCCTGAGCTGTTGTTAATCGTCCATCTTGGATCTCTCCGCCTGGTGATGACGTTTTTTCTGTTTCTTAGTTTTCCTTTCGCAGACGCCCCTTCCCCGCAGGGCTGGACCTTCCTAGTTCAGCTGTGCTTACTGTGAAACTCTCAGTCCTCAGCGCTTCCAATTGCTGTTCTCCTTGTGGGGATGGGACCAGCCAAGCTGGACTCAAAGGGCACCCCATCCCGTATACTCCGCACCGAGAAGCGCTGTGCCGGGGCGCCGGCAAAATAGCCGCGCTGGCCTAAAAAGTCGCGCTGGCGACCCGTGTGGCTCCTCCACCGGGAATCTCCCAGTCTGTGGGCAACAAAAATTCGTCTGAAAGTGCGGCATCCACTCGCTCTCCGCGCTTTCACTGGGAGCTGCAATCCTGAGCTGTTGTTAAACGGCCATCTTGGATCTCTCTCCCTGAAGGAGGCTTTTGTCTAACAGCCTGTGAGGAATTAAAGTTTGCCAAAGTCCATGTGATGGAGGTTAGAAGATCCTCTGCCCAGTTGAGCCTTCAGATGAAAGTGCAATCTCAGCTAGCAGCCTGATTGCAGCCTTATGAGACACCTTGTACCAAAGGCACCCACCTAAGTTGCACTTGGATTCCTAATCCAAGTGAACTGTGAGATCATAAATATTTGTTGTTTTAAGCTGTTAAATTATGCAGTAATTTTTTTTCAGCAATAGGTAACTAATATTGTGGGTTTATCAAAGTACTAGTTAGATACTCCAATGTTTTGTTAAAAGAGAAAATAAGGTGGTTTTTTTTTCTAAGAACAATCATGTTAAAATTGGGTTGCAAAGGAGTATAAATCGTTCTACTATAAGGACACATGCACACGAATGTTCATTACAGCACAGTTTACAATAGCAAAGACCTGGAACCAACCCAAATGCCCATCGATGATAGACTGGACAGGGAAAATGTGGCACATATACACCATGGAATATTATGCAGCCATCAAAAACGATGAATTTGTGTCCTTCGTAGGGACACGGATGAACCTGGAAACCATCATTCTCAGTAAACTGACACAAGAACACAAGATCAAACACCGCATGTTCTCACTCATAGGCGGGTGATGAACAATAAGAACACATGGACATAGGGAGGGGAGCACTATACACAGGGGTCTGTTGAGGGGGAAATAGGGGAGGGACAGTGGGAGGTGGGGAGGTAGGGAGAGATAGCATGGGAAGAAATGCCAGATATAGGTGAAAGGGAGGAAAGCAGCAAATCACACTGCCACGTGTGTACCTAAGCAACAATCTTGCATGTTCTTCACATGTACCCCAAAACCTAAAATACAATAAAAATTTAAAATAAATAAATAAATAAATAAGTATTTTATATATGTATATATTCTGTTGGTGTGCTTCTAGGAATTTGTCCTAGGCAAATAATCCAACAAGTACATAATGACAGATATACAATAGTATTCATTGCAGTGTTTATAATAATAATAAATTGCACATAACCTAAGTGACCATCAATAGGTATTAAATAACTTATGATAAACATAATGAAATATGTAGTAATTAAAAATAATTATTTAGAGCTATAGTTATTAACAGGTAAAACCTACAGTCTACTAAGAGGGGAAAATAATATGTTATGTATAATATCTTCTCTCTACAGATGGTAAGACTGGAATAGTCAGGAAAAGTAAGGAATAGAATAGATTTGGATAGACAACATATGGAAGAGGACGTTTTAAATTAGCATTTCCTCACCTTTTTGGACTCAGATTTCTTAATTTTAAAATTTTATCAATTTGCATCATATATGGTAAAAAGTGGTTTTCAAGAAGTATTTTATATCAGTATAATAACTTAAAATTCCTTTCCGAGCCAGGCATAGTAGCCCACGCCTGTAATCCCATCACATTGGGAGGCTAAAGTGGGTGGATCACTTGAGGCCAGGGTGTTGATACCAGCCTGCATGATGTGGCGAAACCCTGTTTCTACTAAAAATACAAAAATTAGCTGGGTGTGGTGGCGCATGCCTGTAATCTCAGCTACTCAGGAGACTGAGGCACAAGAATCACTTGAACCCTGGAGGCGGAGCTTGCAGTGAGCCAAGATCGCATCACTGTACTGTAGTCTGGGTGACAGAGCAAGACTGTCTCAGGAAAAAAAAAAAAAGAAAAAATTTACTTTATAAATTGTTCTTTGTCTTATAGAATCATTTTTGGCTCATAGTAAGGAAACTTTCTAATAATTAGAACTATTTAACAGTTTAAGATTTCAGGCATTCTATGTTACTACATGACCATTTATCGTATATGCTGAAAGTAAACTTTAGTTCTCATCTAATTTACTGATTTCCTGGATTTGACAAGTAGCAAATTGATTTATGGCCCCATGGACAAAGTTCATTGCCTGTGCCTGAGGGTGTGTGAAAATCTCTCATAAGGAAAGGTAGTGTCATTTTTTTTTTAATTTGCAGGTTATAAAATTGCATTTGACAGTGTTTAGGAATGCCATAATTTGTGACATTTTTAACGTGTATGCTTTATTCCCACTTAGGCCGAATACATCAAGCAATGGTAACATCTTTAAATGAAGATAATGAAAGTGTAACTGTTGAATGGATAGAAAATGGAGATACAAAAGGCAAAGAGGTAAGATCACTGGGTTAAATTGTATTCCTAGTCCTGCACTCAAGATTCTGAATGTAAAACAAAACAGTATAGTACATAATGTTATTTAGTGCATATATTTTTATTATTCCTTGAAAACTTTCAAATGATTAAAAATTTTCACTTAAATGATTAAAAATTTTTCCTCCTACATTGCTTATGTGATTGCACATATCAATCTTGTTAATTATTTGATAAACATATTCTTCGCCAGGCATGGTGGCTCACACCTATAATCCCAGCACTTTGGGAAGCCGAGGCGGGTGGATTACAAGGTCAGGAGTTCAAGACCAGCCTGGCCAATATGGTGAAACCCCGTCTCTACTAAAAATACAAAAATTAGCTGGACGTGGTAGTGTGCCCCTGTAGTCCCAGCTACTCGGGAAGCTGAGGCAGGAGAATTGCTTGAATTTGGGAGGTGGAGGTTGCAATGAGTTGAGATCGTGCCACTGCACTCCAGCCTGGGCAACAGAGCAAGACTCCATCTCAAAAAAAATAAAAAATAAAATTATTTTACCCTAGCTCACACAATTTGAAAGTGTGCTATAATATTTAATTATGTGGTTCTATTGGTCACTGTGTTGTTAGCAGTTCATAGAGTCAAAACTGTAAAATGATATTTTAGGAGAGATTCTTTAAATTTGTGGATTATAATTCTAAATCTAGTTTGTAAGGCTAAGGCACTGTTGTTATTGGTTTTTTTTGTTTTTTTAGACAGGGTCTTACTTTGTCACCCAGGCTGGAGTGCAGTGGCATGATCATGGCTTACTGCAGCCTTGACCTCCTGGGCTCAAATGATCCTCCCACCTGTCTCCAGAGTAGCTGGGACTACTACAGAGTAGCTGCACTACCACACCTGTCTATTTTTTGTCTTTTTTGTAGAGATAGGGTTTCGCAATGTTGCCCAGGCTGTTCTCGGACTCCTGGGCTCAAGCGATCTTTCCACCTTGACCTCCCAAAGTGCTAAGATTACAGACATGAGCCGCTACACCCAGCAGAGGTACTGTATTCATTAGGCTAAAATAATTTATTTACTGTGTCAATTTATTTGAAAAATAAACGATTAATTGTCAAAATAAACTCTCAAAAGACATACGTGTGTCTGTTGTGAACAGATTGACCTGGAGAGCATCTTTTCACTTAACCCTGACCTTGTTCCTGATGAGGAAATTGAACCCAGTCCAGAAACACCTCCACCTCCAGCATCCTCAGCCAAAGTAAACAAAATTGTAAAGGTTAGTGATGAATATTCAGAGCGCAAAACAGTGGAGGACAGTGGTGGGTGTAGATACGTGTGTGTTCTAGTTTGAAATTTGTGGACTGTGAAGAGTATATTTTAAGTATTGATTAATTTTCTGAAGAGTACATTTTAAGTATTGATTAATTTTCTTTTTCTGCCATCCGTATTCATATATGTGCATACATGTTTTCAAGGATTGAGGTTGTCTAATTCACAATTATGACAATTATTGGATAAGGTCTTAGAAATTTCTCACCTAATTAGGATTTTCATGAGACTAACAGGAGATACAGATCAAAACCATTTGCTTGTTGGTGTTTCTTGAATGAATATATGACTTTGACAAAGGCATAATAGCTGTTTCTTATGAATAATAACTGCCAACTCTGATAGTCTTTTGAAATTATAATTCTATTTGTTTATTAAAGAAAGATTGGAAATGATAGTGTAGTTTGCTTATATATTATCTGTGGTGATATACCTCAAAACTGTGCTAAATCCTCCTAGCAGTTTCATCTTTATAAAAATTAAAAGCACATTATTCGTACTGGTTTTAAAGATAATACTCCTTCCTTTTTCTCAAGACCTTTCCGTATTAGAATTTTGTTTCAAAATACAACTCTTTTTCAAACAGGCTTATTGTAAAAGTTGTTGAATCTGCACTTCTTGGTGTTCATTTCAACAACCATTTATTTGTTTTGTTTTTTTATATTGTATCAGATATTTTGTGGGACAAAATACAAAGATGAATATGACATGGCTTTCAGCCTTTAGGAACTTGGTATCTTTCAGGGAGGACATAGATAAGCATCTAAATATAGTATGATAGAAGCAACAAAACTTTGTTTTGTAAACTATGCAGATGAATATAAGGCATATTTTCAACTCATAAGTTCAATCATATTAAGAGTCACCACTTAAAGGTTATTAGCTACCACTTGTAAATGGGTTGTTTTTCATATTCAGCTTCAAAATAAAAGATCTTAATTGGAGGATCTTCATAGTTTATTCTTCCTGGCATATCATTAGCAACCTTTACTGTACATTAGAATTACCTGAAATAGAATAAATTAGTATATTTTAAAAATAAATAAGCATTTACTTTTAAAAGTATTAAAAAGTATAAATCAGTATTTTAAAAAATACTCATTTATGGGCCCCACTCCCAGGGATTCAGTTTTATTTTACCTAAAGAGAGGCCCTGGCATCAGTGTCCTCTTAATATTACTAGTACTCATCTGATCTGAATGTGCAGCCAAGGTTAAGAACAACTACTTTGTTTGGTATCTTTTTTTGATGTGAATAAAAAGAAGTCTTCATGAATAAATTAGAGGACCAAAGGTTTGCTGCCTTAATCTGTATAGTATCCAAGTCTTTGAAACTCTTATGAAACCTTTTTAGGATAACTGACAATGCACATTTTATATTATTCTGATATTTCAGTTTAACAAGGGGGTTCTAAGCTGTCTAGAACTACTGTTTTGTGACTTACCCCCTATTATTCAGAAATTACATTTATTACATGGTTTTACCAGCATAGCATGATGGTTAAAACACATATTATTGTGAAGCTGCTTAACCTCTCTTTGTTTCAGTTTCCTCAACAGTGAAATGGGAATAGCAGTAGTAATGACCTCATAGGTTGTTGTGAAGAAAGTCCTTAGAGTGGTGGTGCCTGGCTCATATTAATTTCCTGAATATTTTTGGAGGGTAGGGGAAAATATATAAAGGAACTTGGATATTGATAGCATGAATAGTAATTCATTAAGATTATAGTTTTTCTTCATTTTGTTTTATATTCTTGTATGTTTGCCTAGTTTTGTTTAATTGAAAGAAGCTCAGATCATGATATATATGAGGAGTAAAGACAGAAAATATAATGAACATTTTTTCTTATCATAGAATCGACGGACTGTGGCTTCTGTTAAGAATGACCCTCCTCCAAGAGATAATAGAGGTAAAATAAAAATTTATCTCTTAATTTTGGCTATTAATTTCTTAGTATGTTCCTGACAAGGTAAACCAAAAGTAAACATTACCTTCAATGTTGGTATTTTTGTATTTATTTAAATTTCCTCTGGCTAATTTTAAGAGGGTTTTTTTCTTTTTTTTTTTTTTTTTTTTTAAAGACA
The DNA here is from genome assembly GCA_963573385.1 of Cacajao melanocephalus. NCBI lineage: Eukaryota > Metazoa > Chordata > Mammalia > Primates > Pitheciidae > Cacajao > Cacajao melanocephalus. The sequence goes on from CAUYLG010019937.1 coordinate 6,304, forward strand.
GGGTCTTGCTCTGTCACCCAGACTGGAGTACAGTGGCATGAACACAGCTCACTACAGCCTTGACCTCCCAGGGTCAGATCATCCTCCTGTCTCAACCTCACGTGTGGCTGGGACCACAGGCATGTGCCACCATGCCCACCTAATTTTTTGAATTTTTTGTAGAGACAGCCTCTCCATGTTGCCCAGGCTGGTCTTGAACTGCTGTGCTCTAGTGATGCTCCCGCCTTGGCCTTCCAAAGTGTTTACAGGGATTATTGGTGTGAGCCATTGTGCCCAGCGTGGTGTCTTCTTGAATTCCTAATACAATTTGTCAATACTGAAAAATGATTTTGTCTGGTGTGGTGGCTCATGCCACTTTGGGAGGCTGAGGTGGATGGATCACTTGAGGTCATAGTTCAAGACCATTCTTGCCAACATGGTGATACCCCATCTCTGCTAAAAATACAGAAAATTAGCCAGGTGTGGTGGCAGTGCCTGTAATCCTAGCTACTCAGGAGGCTGAGGTAGAAGAAGTGCTTGAACCCAGAAAGCAGGGATTGCAATAAGCTGAGATTGCACCACTGCACTCCAGCCTAGGTAGCAGAGTAATACTCTGTCTCCAAGAAAATAAAAAAGAAAGAAAAATGATTTTTAAAATGTGTGGGATGATGGCCGGGCGCAGTGGCTCACCCCTGTTAATCCCAGCACTTTGGGAGGCTGAGGCAGGCTGATCACCTGAGGTCAGGAGTTCAAGACCGTCCTGGCCAACATGGTGAAACCCCATCTCTACTAAAAATACAAAATTAGCCGAGTGCAGTGGCACACACCTCTAGTCTCGGCTACCTGGGATGCTGAGGCAAAAGGATCACTTGAACTCAGAAGGCAGAGGTTGCAGTGAGATGAGATTGTATTACTGCACTCTAGCCTGGGCAATAGAGTGAAACTCTGTCTCAAAAAAATAAATAAATAACAAAATAAAATAAAGTGTATGGGATGAATATGAAACTATAAAATGCAATTTTTAATTCATCTTATTTACTAAATAATTTTGTAAATTCAAGAAGAATATCATGAGAAAGAAAGGAATGGGGAAAAATTAGTTGGCTGATTTCACTAGCTAAAGAAAAGTTGAACAGAAATAAAAATTGTGTAATTAACTGAAGTCTCCCATATATTTTCAGCCAGGACATGAAAAGCATAATGGATTTATTTTCTACTGTTTAGTAGTTCAGAATTTTCTGGTAGTATTGTTTCTCTGTGTGTGTATGTGGTTGGACAGAAGTATTAAAGGAGAGGTTGGAAGTAGAGGAACAGTCCTTCAGTTTAAACACTATTTTTAGAGTCTTGTGCAAATTTATATTTCTTTTAAAATTTGATATTTATATTTAATTTTATATTCTTTTTTCCTTTTTTATAATATTTACAGTGGGAAATTCTCTGCTGAAGATTTGCATATTTGAGGAGCAAAGAGTGGGATTTGGAATATAGGGAGGGTTGAAGAATTCTAAATTTTTACTCTCTGCATATATCTGATCAGTATAAATTTTTAAAAATGAGAATGCAGGTAAAACTTATATTTTACACATATATTTTAGGAGGATTTCTTTGCAGTTTAAAGTTTGGGGGTTCACATATGTATATTTTTTTCTTCAAATTTATGTCTTAAAGGATTATTAAAGATCAAGCTTGGCTTGGGTTTTTAATGTAAATTATTTAGATTGAGTTTTGTAGCTAAAATCACACTGGTGAAAGCTAAGTCTGCACTTACTACTTTGAACGCCTCTTTTAGCTTATGTCAGTTTGTTGAACAGAATTGTTTATTATAAACTATATTATATTTTAAATATATAAATAGAACACTTGGCAACTTACTAATGTAACTTTTAAATATCAGGTTTTGGGGATATCTTTACTAAAGTTAACTTTTACTAATTTTCTATCCTGAATTTAATTTTTTTTTTTTTTTGACTTACAGTGGTTGGTTCTGCACGTGCACGGCCCAGTCAGTTTCCTGAACAGTCTTCCTCTGCACAACAGAATGGTAGTGTTTCAGATATATCTCCAGTTCAAGCTGCAAAAAAGGAATTTGGACCCCCTTGTATGTAAATTATGTATCAAGGATTTAGTCATTTTAGGCATACATGTATTCTCTCTTGGTCATCCTTCTAAGTCCTCAAATAGTAAACAGTCTAAATACAAACTTGATTGCAGATTTCATTTTACCACTGTGGAAAATTTAACTTATTTTTATTCGTTTAGTCTATTAATTGAGTTTTTTAATGTATATTTTGGAGCAAAATTTTTTTGTGAAATTATAGCAATGTTTCAGTTTGAGTTTGAAATTCTGAGCAGATGATAATTTATCAGATGTTATAGAAGAAAGTCTTGTGCCTCCTTGATTCTTTCAATTCAAAGATCTCTATTTCTAAACCAAGAGATGACATGTATCAATATGTTTGAGTCATTTTTCTGGATTCCCATCTGTATGTTGTCCTATTTTAGTTTTGGTAAAGCAGCTCATTAAATAAGGCTCACATAGTTGTTATAGGCATGCTTTGTCACTGTGTACCTGTTGCGTATGTGTGGTGAAATTATACATAAAAAATTTTAATATATATACTCTAAAAAAGAAAACTATACTTCTACAGCTCATCTTTTCTTTTCAGCACGTAGAAAATCTAATTGTGTGAAAGAAGTAGAAAAACTGCAAGAAAAACGAGAAAAAAGGAGACTGCAACAGCAAGAACTTAGAGAAAAAAGAGCCCAGGTTCGTAACATAAACATATATTTTGTTTATGTACCAACTAAAGATTAGATTATATCAGTGAAAATGATTCGTCAGTGAAAAAAATAATTAAGGCATATTTTGGAGAATTTTAAGAATTCTTTAAATTGATATTGAGGAATAATATGAGCTCTTGTGAAAATAAGTTACCATAACAAATTTTTACTACATTGTCCTTTTCATGTTTTATGGGTATGTGTTAACCCTAAAATTTGTTCCATTAAGAAAAAGCCATTGTGTTACAGAATTCTAATGTGTATAGTATAACCTTCAAGAATTTTTATTTTAAACATACCTGAAATTACATTGGAAAAAATATCCAGTTAAAGTGCTTGCCTAAACTGTACATTTTATTATTGTTTTTCTAGTTAATAAGTTCACATGTCATAGTGAAAGGGGGGAAATTCCTTGTGTTTTGATTTATGCCACATATGAAGAGTAGACCTATATTGTATCCCTCTCGTGGTCTACTTCATGTGGTAGCAAGACTGTTTAATGGCAGTGGGAAAATTGCATAGAGAACTGGTCTTTTACCCTTCTACAGGTTTTTACATAGTAGACATTTTGTTACTATACATGTAACTCCACCATTATGCTTGTATGGCATCTGTTACATTCTTAGAACTACTTTTCTATAATAAAACATCAGGATTATTCAATAGTATGTTCAAATGCCCTTAATCATGTTAAACTACCAGTTCAGATGTTGTGTTGTGGAATTGTGGACCTAGTATTATATCCAAACTGAGTGAATCAGCTTTTATCCGAAAGTGACCTTAGAATGACTAATTGGGTTTTGAAATAAATAATAAAACAGATTATCTACTAATACTTAGCATAGATGCCACCTAGTGTTTCCTGTGGGTACTTCATAATACTTACACATCTCTCTGTGATCTCTTAATTCTCACTTCACAGTCTGCTTCTCAGTTGACATAGGTGGTATTATTTCCTAGAAGAAGGTTAATTGAAAGTAAGTTTCAGTAACAGTTTGTAATTTAGTTGCATTCAAAACAAATCTGAATGATGTATGAAAAAAATCTGACTTCTTAGAATGATTAATAATGTATTATTGAAGGCTAGGAGAGGTTGTTGACTATTGCTATTTGTATATTAATCTGAATTTTCTGTTTTGAAGCCAAATAAATTGTAGTCAGCATTCAAAAAATTGAATTTTAAAGATTTTTTTAAAATGATACTGGCTTCTGATTCCTTTAAGTTCTATGTTTTGTCCATTTGGGGCAGCAATGTCATTGCTTAGTATTTTTTAGAGGGTCAGCAGAAATAGAAAATGAAGATAAATGAATCCATATTTATACTTTGCTGAAACACTGGATTAAATTAGAAGGTGAATCTGATTAAATGAATTTTCCTAGAATTTCAGCTTTTCTAGAATTATTTGCCAGTGGTTAACATGAGCATTATTTCTCTGCTGCTCCTTTGTATAGGATAATTAAGGTATATGTATAACAGATGGATTTTTGAAATAGATAAACGGTAAATTCAGTGAAGATTCTTTACTTCGGAGTTAACAGAATGCATGGAGACTAAGAGAATTGTTTGTTTTAGAATTGTTTTTTAATATTATGAAACCACAACTATGAAACTATGTATTTTCAGTTTGAGTTTGGGCTTGATTATTACAAATAGCACAATCTATTTTAATTTTCAAAACATATATAACAAATGTAACAAGTACATTATTGTAACTATAATAAATGGTGAATTCTCTCTGTCTTCTAATAGGACGTTGATGCTACAAACCCAAATTATGAAATTATGTGTATGATCAGAGACTTTAGAGGAAGTTTGGATTATAGACCATTAACAACAGCAGATCCTGTAAGATTCTTTGTAAATCATTATTCTGGAACTTTTTATGCCTCAAATAAAAACATGTTTGACACTTGCTAAATTCATATTGTATTTAGCTATGTAGTTTTTCCTGTCCTTATGCTTGCTTATTCCCCATAATTTAAGGAGAAAATCAAGAAATAATTCACATTAATGCTTATTTCCCATAATTTGATATATGAGATATGCTGCCTATAGAGATGTCCTTCTCAAAGCAAAGCCTCCCTGTCTTTGGAAGGGCAGAGCAACACTTAAAGGAATGATAGCAGAAGACCCACTTTCCTTTCTAACTGTCAGTTATACTTTGATCTCAATTCCAAGCTTATCTTTGGCTTGGGCTGTAGGTCCCACCAACATTTCTAATTTACTGTTAGTAATTTGTTAGTTTTCAATGTATTCTGGCTTTTAACAGTAAGTATTGGTTGTTGAGGTCTGCAGTGGACTGGAAATCTAGAACTGGAAAAAAATCCTCTGCTCTTATTACTCCTTTCCTATTGAGAAATGAGAATTAGTGGACAGGGAATGCTTTTTTTTTTTTTTTTTTTGGGAAACAGAGTGTTACTCCATTGCCCAGTCTGAAGTGCAGTGGCGCAGTCTTGGCTCATCACAACCTCCACCTCTCGGGTTCAAGCAATTCTCCTGTCTCAGCCTCCAGAGTAACTGGGACAGCAGGTGCCTGCCACCATGCCCAACTAATTTTTGTATTTTTAGTAGAGACAAGGTTTTACCTTGTTGGTCAGGCTGGTCTGGAACTCCTGACCTCAAGTGATCCACCCACCTCAGGCTCCCAAAGTACTGAGATTACACGTGTGAGCCACTGCACCCGGCCAGGAATCCTTTTATAACTAAATGATACTTATAAAAAATAATCCATCTGCCATAGCATATACAGAATGTGTTAGTTAACAAAACAAAACAAAACATTTGTGTTAGATAGATGTATTATACAGAATTTAATAGAATTATTCATAATACTTGTATCCCACATATTTTAGGCCTCGCTATTCCTTCATGTGTTCCACTTACTACAATGGAGCTCACACTTTAGGACAGTAATTGGCAAACATTTTCTGCAAGGGTCTTTGGCTTTGGAGCTATATGGTCTTTGTCACAACTACTGAACTCTGCTATTGTATTGTAAAAGCAACCATAGACAATACGTAAATGATGGGTATAACATGTGTTTCAATCGATGTGTATCAGTAAAACTTTGCAGAAGCAGGTAGTGGCTAAATTAGGCCCACAGACCATGCTTTGCCAGTCCTTGCTTTATGTTAATTATTATTAAAGGGAGGCATGTATTGGCAACAAAAATTTTGCATAAGAATTGGCGTATTTATAAAATGGTTCAAATTACTTGGCTCAGTAGTCTTCTGATAATCCTGTTTCTTGCCAGTAGTTTTCTTTGCTAGCAATTTTCCCTATGATCAGCCTGAAAATATGTCACTTAGTAGGATAATACAGCTTTTTTTTTTTTTTTTTGAGATAGAGTCTTCTCTGTTGCCCAGGCTGGAGCATAGTGGCAGGATCTCGGCTCACTGCAACCTCTGCCTCCTGGGTTCAGGCAATTCTTGTGTCTGAGCCACCCGAGTAGCTGGAATTACAGGCATGTACTACCATGCCCAGCTAGTTTTTGTGTTTTATTAGAGACAGAATTTTGCCATGTTGGCTGAGCTGGTCTCGAACTTATGACCTCAAGTGTTCCACCCACCTTAACCTCCCAAAGTGCTGGGATTACCCACCATGCCTGGCATCACAGCTTCTTTTTTTTTTTTTTTTTTGTCCTGAGACGGAGTCTCACTCTGTTTACCAGGCTGGTGGGCAGCGGCACAATCTCAGCCCACTGTAACCTCCACCTCCCAAGTTCAAGCGATTCTCCCACCTCAGCCTCGCGAGTAGCTGGGACTATAGGCATGCCTTACCACTCCTGGTTAATTTTTGTATTTTTAGTAGAGATGGAGTTTCTCCACGTTGGCCAGGCCGTTCTTGAACTCCTAACCTCAGGTGATCTGCCCACCTCAGCCTCCCAAAGTGCTGGAATTACAGGAGTGAGCCACCACTCCTGGCCTCCTCATGGCTTCTTAATGTGAACTTAATGCTGCTCACAACAGTGGTACCCTTTACACAAAATTATTTTCTAAGGCAGTGGTTTTCCAAATAACAAAATAAGCAAGTTTCCATTACACTCAGAATTTTAGAAGTAATTATATCTGACAACCATTAAAATTTGTGCAAAGCTAATTTATTTTGTTTTGTTTTATTTTGTTTTGAGACTGAGTCTTACTCTGTCGCCAGGCTGGAATGCAGTGGCACAATCTTGGCTCACTGCAACCTGGCTCACTGCAACCTCCGCCTCCTGGGTTCAAGCAATTCTTCCGCCTCAGCCTCCGAGTAGCTGGGACCAGAGGCACGCGCCACCACACCCAGCTAATTTTTGTATTTTTAGTAGAGACGGGGTTTTACCATGTTGGCCAGGATGGTCTCGATCTCTTGACCTGATCCACCCGCCTCAGCCTCCCAAAATGCTGGGATTACAGGCGTGAGCCACTGTGCCCAGCAGCTAATTTGTTTTTTAAGCTTACCTATCATTTACACTATGTATAAATTTCTAAAACCCCGGAGGAAATATTACATAATGACTTTTCTGTGTTTTACATGACACTGGTAATCACTGAAATAAAATGCTTTTTATTTCTAGATTGATGAACATAGGATATGTGTGTGTGTAAGAAAACGACCACTCAATAAAAAAGGTATGGCACTTAATGAGCTCTAATAAAAGATTGCTTTTATCTGATTTGTAATGTATTTTTATAATGGCAAATCAAATTGGTTTGGAAAAATGTAAATTATTTCATTTGTGTGTAACCATTATGCAGATTTCTATGGCTAAACTTGTTGGTTTGTTACTGCTGTGAATCATTGCCATTCCGAGTCTTGCTTCACAGAAATCTTGATGTTCTTTTTACTTTGCTGTTGAAATATTTTGTCGTAGTGAGTTGCATATTTACGGGATATTATCTTTATATGTACAGAACTTACTACTTGTATTTTAATTCTTACTACTTAAGATAATTTTTGTACATGAACTCAAATGCTGTGAAAATTATTGGGCATTGATTTTCGTTTTTTTTTTAGAAACTCAAATGAAAGATCTTGATGTAATCACAATTCCTAGTAAAGATGTTGTGATGGTACATGAACCAAAACAAAAAGTAGATTTAACAAGGTACCTAGAAAACCAAACATTTCGTTTTGATTATGCCTTTGATGACTCAGCTCCTAATGAAATGGTTTACAGGTAGGTAAATTCATTTTAAATCAGAATTTTGTGCTTATGCCACGTGGTCATCAACACCTTGAAATTTACATTGATTGTGCGATGTTTCTTCAGAAGTGCAATATGCTTTTTTATTCTGAGTTTAAACAAAGAGAATGTAATAAATGCTGTAATGAATATTAACACTTGTTCTCTTTAATGCTTCCCCAAATCATAGTTTTCATTGCTACTTGCTATTTAGTTTATTACATATATATGTAATATATGTATTATATTTGTGTTATATATTTATATATAAATATATGTGATATTTGTATAAATTGTGTGACACATATATATACACCTATATATACATGTGTGATAAAAATCTATCACACAAATCATGTATATGGCTAAGAAATTTCTGGAAAATGTTATAACCTCTAGGAGTAGGATGTGATCAGAAGAGGACTTTTAATTTTTACATTTCAATCTCTGTACTAGTAAAGAAACTTGAAATGCTGTTTGAGGCACGATCTTGCTTTGTTGCCCAGGCTGGAGTGCAGTGGCACAATCACAGCTCACTGCAGCCTGGACCTCCTGGGCTCAGGTGATCCTCCCTTCTCAGCCTTTTGAGTAGCTGGGACCACAGGCATGCACCACCACACCCAGCTAGTTTTTGTACTTTATTCTATAGAGTTGAGGTTTCGCCATATTGTCCAAGCTGACCTCAGACGCCTGAGCTCAAGCAGTCTACCCGCCTTAGCCTCCAAAAGTGCTGGGATTACAGGCATGAGCCACTATTATGCCTGGCCCAAACATATGTTATCAGTAAATTATTAATTTACCTAAATCTGTATTTAGTATGTATTGTCACTTCTCGCGAAAAAGTTATATAAATCTACTTGCATTTGCATTTGTCATATTTAAGCTTGGAGATAGTTTTAGTACATTAGATTCTTCTGTGTTTTTTGTATTCCACTTACAAAGAATTCAATTTACATATATTATACATTGGTATAAAAAAAATCCCAAATTTTTATGCCAGATTTAGATTTTCATACATAAGTTTGCAAACATTAATTTGTAATAATTATAACATCAGTTTTAGCAGAATTGTTACTTTGGTTTATCTAGGAATAGAACTGTCTTTGTAATTACTTGAATGCTATGTCTGGTTGCCCTTTTTCATAAAAATGCCTAGAAGGGAGAAAATTAGAGCTAATAAGACTAAGAGTTGAAAGTGTTACAAATGAAATACTTTTGAAATCAACTCCTTTGTCTTCACCAAGTAAACTGGGTAGTCAGTTGTAATTTTAAAAAAGGATGAAATAAAAGAACATATGAATGCTAGGTAGAGAGATTTGTGAAGAATGTATTTAAAGGGGAGTCTTAATTGTTTATTGCAGATTTTTCTTTAGCTTTCTGAAGAGTCCTCTCTTCCTCTTCATTCCCTCTTTCTACTCCTGCCTCATAAAATACAAGTTTGACTTTTATAATAGTTTTTAAGAAATAATCACAGATACAAGCTTGTTTCTGTGTGTATGATTTAGTAAACATTGTGTTTTCACGCTGTATTTATGCTGCTTAACTTTATCAATATTTATCCTTCTCCTCTGTCTCTTATATTTAACTATTATGGATTGAGGAGTTACATGTTTTTTGTAGGGGAAGGTTGGGAGATAGAGGTTTGATCTAACTACTTAGCAGGCTAATCTCTAGCTCTGTTTGAACAGAACTTCTTTCTACTCTTTTTATTCTATACTTTCTTCAGTTTTGCCTTTTAGAAAACAAAACAAAGACAGCAGTTATATGAAATGTTCTACTTGTAGATCTGTTTTCCATCATACCTTTTTTTTTTTTTTGAGACAAGAGTTAAGCTCTTGTTGCCCAGGCTGGAGTTCAACAGGTTGATCTCCGATCACTGCAACCTCTGCCTCCCAGGTTCAAGCGACTCTCCTGCCTCAGCCTCCCGAGTAGCTGGGATTACAGGCATGTGCCACCATGCTCAGCTAATTTGGTATTTTTAGTAGAGATGGGGTTTCACCATGTTGGTCAGGCGGGAACTCCTGACCTCAAGTGATCCACCTACCTCAGCCTCCCAAAGTGCTGGGCTTATAAGTGTGAGCCACCGCACCTGGCCTTCATCATACTTTTTAGTGCTCTGCTCAGTGAAAAAGTTACTTCTTACCCCTTCCCACCTTTTTATTTTAACTCTAGCAGTGGATTATACCAATATGTTTGAAATATAATTCAAACCATAATATTTAGGTATATCCTTTTCCTAAATTGAGACTGTCAACTTATTAATGGAATTCAGTGTCCTATAAGCACAACTTAATATTCTTTTTCCTTAAATACAAATTACTTGTCTACATTCAAGGTAGTCATCATTTTTCTACTTGTTTAGATGGTCTAAAAATATTATTTTTGCAGGTTTTTTTCTCTGTTAACTTTTTTAAACCACTCTTGTTTATTCTGTTTCTTGAAATTATAATACTTTTTGTTTGTTTTTACTGTGTATGCCTTATTGTCACCATTGTTTATCACGGAAATATTGCTTAAAATATTTTGTATTAGCATTACTTTTATTCATCTAAATATTGGTGACATATTCTGACTGATGCATTTTATTTTTAAGGTTTACTGCTCGACCACTAGTGGAAACTATATTTGAAAGGGGAATGGCTACATGCTTTGCTTATGGGCAGACTGGAAGTGGAAAAACTCATGTAAGTAATTTATTAAAATTATATACTGGTATGAAGCTATTATTTTCCCTATTGCTTAATTCTGAGACCTAAATTCTTAAGAGTTATTCCTGAGTAATGACTGTAGTTTATCTTCTTTTTAAAATATAGACTATGGGTGGTGACTTTTCAGGAAAGAACCAAGATTGTTCAAAAGGAATTTATGCATTAGCAGGTAACTGTCTTTTTCCATATAATTTGGAATATTATTCTTAGTTAATATTCAGGTAGCTTTGAAATAAGACTTTAAAATATTGCCCAGCAACTATAATGCTATATTGACTGTCAATTAAAGGTCATTAGATTGCTTGAAAAGAACTGTAAGATTATATTCACAGGATTTTAAAAAAAAAAAAGAAGAAGAACTGTAGGCTGGGCACAGTGGCTCACACCTGTAATTCCTGCACTTTGGGATGCCAGCGTGGGTGGATCAGTTGAGGTCAGGAGTTCAAGAACAGCCTGGCCAACATGGAGAAAATACAAAAAAATACAAAAAAAAAATTAGCTGGTGTGGTGATGGACGCTTGTAATCCCAGCTACTTGGGAGGCTGAGACAGAAGAATCATTTGAACCCAGAAAGCAGAAGTTACAGTGAGCCAAGATCACACCACTGCACTCCAGCCTGGGCAAGAGTGAGACTCTGTCTCAAAAAAAAAAACTGTTCGGGTGTGATGGCTCGCACCTGTAATCCCAGCATTTTGGGAGGCCAAGGTGGGTGGATCACAAGGTCCAGAGTTCGAGACCAGCCTGGCCAATATGATGAAACCCCATCTCTACTAAAAATACAAAAATTAGCTGGGGGTAGTGGCATGCACCTGTAGTCCCAGCTGCTCGGGAAGCTGAGGCAGGAGAATCACTTGAACCTGGGAGGCAGAGGTTGCAGTGAGCTGAGATTGCGCCACTGCACTCTAGCATGGGTGACAGAGCAAGAAAAGAAAATAAAAAAAAAGAAAAAAAAAAAGAACTGTAAGATTGATTTTCAGGGGCAGAAATCTTGATTATATTTATCAGTGTATTCTAGCACATTGTTGGAGATTAGTATGAATTGTTGAATTTCTGAATTTTAAAAAGCTACTAGGTATGGTATGAGAATAACCTCATTATGACCATCTGTAATTTTATGCTATTTATAAATATAAATATATATATATAAAAGTAGCACCCTTTTATGGAATGTGAAAGAGTAGATTCTATTAATTTTTTTATAAAATTAGTATTCACTTTAGTTCTCATTTTTATTATTGATACTGTCATACTAGGTAAAGATTAACTGATTCTTCTAGAAATAGAAAATTTGAGTTCCTTTTTAATATTTGTTGCATCTCAATTTTCTGTATATGAAATTCTTGACAGCTCGAGATGTCTTTTTAATGCTAAAGAAGCCAAACTATAAGAAGCTAGAACTTCAAGTATATGCAACCTTCTTTGAAATTTATAGTGGAAAGGTAAGTGGGAACTTTTTTAATGTTTCAAACTGTGACGCTATATATATATAATAAAATTTTCAATTTTAACCATTTTTAAGTTCAATGGCATTAAATACATTCACATTGTTGTGCAGTCTTTACCACCATAATTTATGTGTATTTAGAACTTTTTTTTTTTTTTTTTGAGACAGAGTCTCGCTTTGTCACCCAGACTGGAGTGCAGTGGCACGATCTCGGCTCACTGCAGCCTCCACCTCCTGGGTTCAAGTGATTCTCCTGCCTCTGCCTCCCAAGTAGCTGGCGCTACAGGCACCTGCCACCATGCCCTGCTAATTTTTTTTTTTTTTTGTATTTTTAGTAGAGATGGGGTTTCACCATATTGGCTAGGCTGGTCTTGAACTCTTGACCTTGTGATCCACCTACCTCAGCCTCCCAAAGTGCTGAGATTACAGGTGTGAGCCACTGCACCCGGCCAGAACTTTTATATTAGAATTTTTGTTCTATGAGATTGTTAAAAAAATGTCCTTTGAAACTTTTCAACTTCAAGGTTGAGAATTCTTACTCTAATTATTATTTTAATCTCTGAAATAATTTTTAAACTCTGGGTGACTCATTTTTATAGAACTAACATTTTAATTGCCACAGGATCTTGTGCTGTCACCCATGCTAGAGCTCCATGCTGGAGCTCAGTCTCCTGAGCTCAAGTGAGCTTCCTTCCTCAGCCTTCCTAGTAGCTGCTACTATAGGCATGCACCACCATGCCCAGCTAATTTTTTTTTGTTTTTAGCATAGACAAGGTTTCACTATGTTGTCTAGGCCAGTTTTGAACTCCTGAGCTCAAAACATCCTCCCACCTCAGCCTCCCAAAATGCTGGGATTAGAGGCATGAGCCACTGTGCCTAGCCTCTTTTTTACTTTAAAGCTAGTTTTCTAATTTGAATATTATTTTTCATAGGTGTTTGACTTGCTGAATAGGAAAACAAAATTAAGAGTTCTAGAAGATGGAAAACAGCAGGTTCAAGTTGTGGGATTACAGGAACGGGAGGTCAAATGTGTTGAAGATGTGCTGAAACTCATTGACATAGGCAACAGCTGCAGGTAAATCTCATTTTGATTAAAGGAAACTTCAGTTTTAGAAACTTCGGTTGTAGTGTAACAAACAAGGATGTTATCTGTTAATACATCTTGGAAGTAAAAATCATTGTTCATAAAAACTTTTGTAACATGTAAATGTGAGTGACAATTATATTGATACTATATTACAGATATATTAAAAATATGTCAGATTAAATTGTATTAATCTGGTTCTATTTAAGTGTTACAACGCAGTGTCTCATCTGTATTTAAAAGATGAAAACTAGCTAAATAGGCGTTTGTTGATGCTGTTGTTTTAATGAAAATAATGTAGCTTGAACATGTAAATTGAAGTTTTTATGTATCAAGTTGTCCTTAATCATGTTGTAGAACATCCGGTCAAACATCTGCAAATGCACATTCATCTCGGAGCCATGCAGTGTTTCAGATTATTCTTAGAAGGAAAGGAAAACTACATGGCAAATTTTCTCTCATTGATTTGGCTGGGAATGAAAGAGGAGCTGATACTTCCAGTGCGGACAGGCAAACTAGGCTTGAAGGTGCTGAAATTAATAAAAGCCTTTTAGCACTCAAGGTAAATAAAATGTATTTAATCATGAAAGGTCTTTTGCTTTTGATTTTAATTTTCTTTACAAAGTTGCCAAATAATAGTACTTGTTTTACCTAATAAAAAGAGGTTTTCAAAATTCACATGCTTGTAACTTACAGTGTGATTTTATCATACCCAGAATTTTTCCTTGCACACATTCTTTATTCTTTTTAGATAGGATAAAAGGATATATATGTGAGTTGGTAGGTCAGTTCTGAGGCTACACAGGTAGACTCCAAAGGGTCTTAATTAGTCATATTTTCTAGGAGGAGGGCAACAAACCACTGAATTGAGCTAAGAAATAGTTTCTCAGAAAAACTTGGAATGGCTTTCAAAAAGTTAGACCAGGTTATTATATCTTCTCCTTGAGTAGAAAAGCAAAGGTTGGAAAGACTATGATAAAGCATCTGTGTTTTTTTCTTTGGAGTGCCATGTTAAGAAATTAACTTTTTACAGTTATCCTACATAGTTTCCGGAAATATCTCTTGGAAGAATAAAGTAAGTTTTTTTGTTGTCATTTTTTTTCTTGAATTAGCATTTATGGGAATATCTACACTATGCTTTAAAACTGTTGGCCGGGCTCTGTGGCTCACGCCTATAATCCCAGCACTTTGGGAGGCTGAGGCAGGCGGATAGCTTGAGGTCAGGAGTTCGAAACCAGCCTGGCCAACATGGTGAAACCCCATCTCTACTAAAAATACAAGCCAGGTATGGTAGTGGGCACCTGTAATCCCAGCTACTTGGGAGGCTGAGGCAGGAGAATCTCTTGAACCCGGGAGGCGGAAGTTGCAATGAGCTGTAATTGCACCACTGCACTCTAGCCTGGGTGACAGAGCAAGACTTCATCTCAAAAACAAAACAACAACAAAAAAAAAACTGTTAGTAGAATGTTCACAGCTGATCAGACCTTAAATGTTAAAATCATAGTGAGAGACCTTTTAAAATACATTAATTAGGATTCCCCTTTATAAGAAAGACTAATCTGTGAGACTTGGTTTCTTAATTTTCAGGAGTGCATCAGAGCCTTAGGTAGAAATAAACCTCATACTCCTTTCCGTGCAAGTAAACTCACTCAGGTGTTAAGAGATTCTTTCATAGGTGAAAACTCTCGTACCTGCATGGTAAGTTTATGTTTATTTTTTATTTATTTTAATCCTGAAGGAATAAATACATAATATTTATGGAAAATGTATATGTTAATGACAGTCATTTGAATCCTTCTATTATGAGTGATACAATGATATTTAAGATGTGGTCCCTGCCAGTCTGATAGAGAGGATGTATGTTATGAATGAATGTAGAGACTAGATTCTGTTATGTTCTGAAGATTATTGGGTTTTTGTTTAGAGGAAATTTAACTAAACTTATCTAAACTCTTATCTCCCCTGGACAATAGCTGGAATTGAAAGCTTTGTTTTGTGCTTTTAGACTTAGCTATGTTGCCTATAGTGTGCCTTGTGTATGTCTTAGGTCAGGAATCAGCTAGGGATTTGGGCAGTTTATATGTAAACGTTTGTCCCAGAAGGGAGAGTACCACACTCTCTGTAGCACTTGCCCTTCTGGGAGAAACTTCACTTTTCAGCTGCTGTGATCTTCACTCCCACAGTATATCCTTTAATTTTTTAACCAGAGAGACTGCAAGTTTTCAGTTAAGTATTAGTTGCCCTGTGTGACAGCAGCAGAGCTTGCCCTCCATCAGAAAGCTGTTTAAAAAAAAAAAAAGTTGGGTGGAGTGGGGATCAGTTAGTACTATTCCCTTCTAGGTGTTAACCTCCTCCATTTCTGCTCAGAGTTTGTATTTTAACTAGACTTTATTATCTGATTATAGATAAAAGCAAATTATCTTGGAGTTGAGATATCATTAATAAGTCTTTATTTTTAAATAACGATGGTAAGATTAGACCTAAATGAGCTGTATGTCAGTATTATTGTCTTGGTCATTTATAACATTTTTTTTACCTTTATGGTTTTTTTTCCCTGTAGATTGCCACAATCTCTCCAGGAATGGCATCCTGTGAAAATACTCTTAATACATTAAGATATGCAAATAGGTATGAGAGATGGTTCTCCATTTTGAAATTTGAGGGGAGTAAAGCAGTATGTAGTATAATTTAATATCTGATAGGGCAAATCTTACTACATTCATTGTTCTTTCAATTTTCAAAAAAAAATGTTTTGCATATTATTCCTTAAGATGATATGTAGAATCATTTTGTCAAATTCTAAAAATAAGTGGAAATATGTAATTTGGAAAGAGATTGATAACTTTAGTAAAATTGGTCTTTTTATCCTAGAGCAAGGTTTCCATTTCACTGTTTTATTTCCTAATACTTTACTGCATTTAAATCATGCAAATTCTTCCTACTACATTAAGACTGAAGTAAGTGAATATCAAGGGACCAGTTTGTATTTCTTGAATTGTTTTGGTATATGTTGCAGATTGTTCCTGATAATATTAAATGCTATATATGGGGAATCTAGGATTTGAGTAAGAAGCAATAGCACAGTTCTTTCTAGTGTTCCTTTTTTTTTTATTTATTTTATTTTTTGAGACAGAGTCTCGTTTTGTTACCCAGTCTGGAGCAAAGGGGCACGATCTTGGCTTACTGCAACCTCTGCTTCCCAGGTTCAAGCAATTGTTTTGCCTCAGCCTCCTGGGTGGCTGCAACCACAGGCATGCACCACCACTCATGGCTAATTTTTGTATTTTTAGTGGAGACGGGATTTCATCATGTTGGCCAGGCTGGTCTCAAACTCCT
This sequence comes from Cacajao melanocephalus, assembly GCA_963573385.1. NCBI lineage: Eukaryota > Metazoa > Chordata > Mammalia > Primates > Pitheciidae > Cacajao > Cacajao melanocephalus. The sequence continues at coordinate 22,801 of CAUYLG010019937.1, forward strand.
GATTTCAGGTGATCCACCTGCCTTGGCCTCCCAAAGTGCTAGGATTACAGGTGTGAGCCACCTTGCCTAGCCCTTTCTGGTATTCTATATGGGTCACATTTTGTTACTCATATTAATAGTCTTATAAATGGATAACTGAGTTATTACAGATAGAAGGACAGAATGCATTATAGACTACTAAAGCAGTTTATTCTGTGTAGTCATAAATTGCCTTTGGAACTTTGAATCATAATGGATATATTTATATTTGATCCATAGATTTTTTTTAACACTGCTCTTATCTTGAACGACGGTTTAGTGTTAAATTTCTCTTCTCAAATGTTACATTTGTGATTTTAACCTAGAGACAAAAGTCCTCTTTGTAATCCATGTCTAGTATAGCAGTTCTCTTAATTCTAGTATAGCAGTTCTCTTAATTTTGCTGGACAAAATTATCTGTCCTATTTCTTTGTTTTAATCGCTGTGGAAATGTTATTTTCTTAATCCTTTATTAAAATGTAAAATACATATGCATATAGAAAAGTACCTAAAATATAAGTGAATAATTAAATGGATAATGGATACTTATAAGGTGAAAACTCCTGTCATTGGTTTGGGAAAGAGAGCATTATTGGCCCCCAAAAGGTTCCCCATGAGCTTCTTCCTGATCACAATCCTGAATAACATGCCTTATTCATTTATCTCTATCCTGACGTAACCCATGTCCTAACTTCTGCGGAATACTTTTCTCATTTTTTTTTCTTTTTTAAAAAATAATTTTACGCCGGGTGCAGTGGCACGTGCCTGTAGTCCCAGTTATTTGGGAGGCTGAGGTGGAAGGATTGCTTGAGCCCAGGAGTTCTGGGCTGTAGTGTGCCATGCCGATCAGGTGTCTGCACTAAGTTGAGCATCAGTATGGTGACCTCCCGGGAGCCGGGGACCACCAGGTTGCCTAAGGAGGGGTGAACCGGCCCAGGTCAGAAACGGAGCAGGTCAAAACTCCCGTGCTGATCAGTAGTGGGATTGCGCCTGTGAATAGCCACTGCACTCCAGCCTGGGCAACATAACAAGAGCCCGTCTCTAAAAAATAATAATAATAATAATTTTACTACCTATGAATGTATCTCTGAGTAACATAGCTGTATTTCAACATTACACAAATGCTATAACCCCCCATTTTTTTTGCATCTTGTTTCTTTTGTTTTAACTAAAGAGATTTTTTTAATGGTAGTAAACACTGTTGGACAGTATAACCCTATTGAGCTTTTGTAAAAAGGTATTAAAATATAATCACTTCTTTAAAAATGTAATAGGATCAGGCATGGTGGTGTACGCCTTTAATCTCAGTGCTTTTGGTGGCCCAAGCGGGCGGATTGCTTGGGCCCAGAAATTTGAGAACAGCATGGGCAACATGGTGAAACCCCATCTCTACAGGAAATTAAAAAATTATCCTGGCATGGTGGCACGCATCTGTAGTCCCAGCCACTCAGGGGGCTAAGGCAAGAGGATTGCTTGAACCAGGGATGTTGAGGCTACAGTGAGTTATGATTGTACCACTTCACTCCAGCCTGGGCAACAGAGCAGACTTTGTCTTTAAAAAAAAAAAAAAAAGTAACAGAACTACATTTCTAAATATGAAATATTGTATTTTCTAAATTTAATCTCTTTTAAAGTTTGAATTATGAGCTCCTAGCTGCAAATTCTTATTGTGTTAGTTTTAATTGATACTGGCAATTAGCATTTTTTATATGTGGGATTTTTATCATTAAAATGCTTCTTATTTCAAAATTATTCATGAGAAAGGTGAGGAACAGCAGAGTGTAGTAGATTCTTGCCATGTTGTAGAATTAAAACCACTCTATTTCTTAAGATTTGAGACTGCAAAAGATTCCTCCCTAATATTGTGAAAATGCTATATCTAGCTGTTCCTCTAGTTCACTTAGGTCCAAGTAAAATATTTTAACCTACTATTATATCATGTAACGCACTTGCAGCATGACTAACCATTTAGGACACTGTATTAATCCGTTCTCACACTGCTATGAAGGAATACCTGAGACTGGGTAATTATGAAGGTTTAATTGACTCACAGTTCAGCATGGCCGCAGAGCCCTCAGGAAACTTAAGAGTCATGGTGGAAGGTGAAGGGGAAGCAAGGCACCTTCACAAGGTGGCAGGAAAGAGAAGAGCCAAGCAAAGTGGGGAAGAGCCTTCTATAAAACAGTCAGATCTTGTGAGAACTCACTATCACAAGAACAGCATGGAAGAAATTGTCCCCCATGATTCAGTTGCCTCTACCTGGTCTCTCCTTTGACACATGGAGATTATGGAAATTATAATTCAAGATGAGATTTGGGTGGAGACACAAAGCCTAACCATATCATACACGTAATCTTTTCAATTTTATTCCAAATCTCTTGGAATATTTTCAGCCTCCTTTGATACCAATGTTTTATGACTTTAAGAGTCAGTAACTTCATTTTTTTTTTTTTTTTTTTTTTTTTTTGACAGCAAAGAGAATTTCTTTCTTTTATACTAAATCTGCCTCACTTTATTTAGGCCAATACTTTGAGGTGATGGGTAGGTGGCATTACATTAAAATTTCCATTTTTTTTTTTTAAAGCAAATGAATGGTTTTGCTGTAAAAATTTCCATATTTTTAGGAAACTATTTCTCTTAAGTGTTTAAACTTTTTTTGTATTTAAGTCATAGCTTAGTAATTGAAGTGTTATTTCTTGGGATGAAATAGATTTAATACCTTCCTCACTACTTGATGGTAGCAAAGCCTCAGGAAAGTTACTAACTTCTCTCTGTCCATATTTCCTCATCTTTAAAATGGAGAGTTAATGACCATGTCCACCTTAAAGGATTGTTTTTGAGGAGGGACCTATGTCAAATGTTCAGCACAGTGCCTGAAATATATTAAGTGTATGAATCGTTACTGCTATGGCTACTTTAGTGAGCAGTTCTGTCTTAAAAATTCAGTTAGACAGATGTGAAAGCAGTGGTTTTTTGTTTTTAATATCCTTATATTAGTCAAAATAATATACTTTGAAAGTTTTTTATGGGGATTGTGGGATAGTTTGTTAACAGTATATTACTGGTAGTAATTAAGTTGACAAGTCCAGTTGCAATCAGATGACAATTAGAAATATTTATTTACTTACTTATGACAGAGTCTTGCTGTGTCACCCAGGCTGGAGTGCCGTGGCGTGATCTCGGCTCACTGCAGCCTCTGATTCCATGGTTCAAGCGATTCTCCTGACTCAGCCTCCTGAGTAGCTGGGATTACAGGCGCCTGTCACCATGCCCAGCTAATTTTTTTCTATTTTTAGTAGACATGGAGTTTTGCCATGTTGGCCAGGCTGGTCTCAAACTCCTGACCTTAAGTGATCTGCCTGCCTTGATCACCCAAAGTGCTGTGATTACAGGCGTGAGCCACTGCACCCAGCCAGACAATTAAAGATATTTTAGAGGAGCTACAGGGGAAAACTTTCAGAGTAGAAGGAATGGTTGTCCCAAGGAAAAAAAAATTTATAGGATATATGAGAAACAGACAGTGGTCTCTATCCTGTAGCAGAGATACTTAATCTTTGGGTAATGAAAGACGTTACAGTGATTGGGTCTTGGGTAGAAGAGTAATTAAAGTGATTAGGAGCTTTTAGTAACATATTTGAAGAATATGATTCTTGTACGTAGTATAGTTTGACTAGGACAAGAGAGTTTTGGACAGAGGAAAAAATGTGTAGGTGAAGCTAATAGGGTGTCTAAATTAAAATACTTAGATAAGAAATAGGGTGAGAGTGAAAATAGTTGTTAGTATTAGAAATTTGGATTTTTCAGGCCAGACACAGCAGTTCATGCCTGTAATCCCAATACTTTGGGAGGCCGAGGCAGGAGGATCATTTGAGTCCAGGAGTTTGAGACCAGCCTGAGCAACATAATAAGACCCCATCTCTACAAAAAAAAAAAAAAATAGCTGAGGGTGGTGGCATGCCACTGGTAGGTAGTTCTAGCTGAGGTTAAGGTAAAGGCTGAGGTGGGAGGATCACTTGACCCCAGGAGGTCAAGGCTGTAGTGAGCTGTGATTGAGCCACTGCAGTATAGCTGGGTAATACAGCTCAAAAAGAAAGGCCAGGCACAGTGTCTCATGCCTGTAATCCTAACACTTTAGGAGGCTGAGGTGGGCGGATCACGAAGTCAAGAGATCAAGACCATCCTGGCCAACATGGTGAAACCCCGTCTCTACTAAAAATACAGCCGGGCATGGTGGTACACACCTGTAGTCCCAGCTACTCGGGAGGCTGAGGCAGGAGAATAGCTTGGACCCAGGAGGCAGAGGTTGCAGTGAGCTGAGATTGCGCCATTGCACTCTAGCCTGGTGACAGAGCGAGACTGCGTCCCAAAAAAACTCAGAAAAAAACAAAAAAAGGATATTTGGATTTTTCAGCATGTATGGTAAATGAACTTTGAAGGATAAAGGGCAGATGAATCCAATATTGAACCTTTGACAGTAGCTATTACCGATAGCTCAGAGAAAGACTGTTAGTAGAGGAAATATATTAGTTTGATTTATATGAAGATACTGATACTTGTTTTTGACCTATAGAGAAGGAAATTTCATTTAGTTCAACCTAAGAGAAGTCACAAGAAAATAAAAGAATATGGTTATTATATTGAAGTGTTTAAATAATACAGAATTTGTACTCAGGGCTAGGTTTTAACCTCAGTTTCGCCACATTCTCAGTGAATGACCTTAGATAGGATACCTTCTGAGAATAAAAAATGTTTCCCATCTATAAAATCAAAGATTGTTGAAGGATGAAATAATATAATGCCTAAAAATTACTAATCCTAATACCTGACATATAGGAAGTACTTAATAAATATTTTATATTGGTATGTAATAGGGTTGGCCCAAAGGGGATATGAATTACATAGATGGGGTGAGAAAAGTCATAATTTGGTTAAATATAACTATTAAAGATGTTAGCAAAAGCAATTTTAAATTTCATTGCTAAAGGCTGTTCTCAACCAGAGTTCTTCATCTGAATCACCAACCACTGAAAATACACCAAGAATATTTCATAGCCATTGCCATTCTGGATGCATAGGAAAGAAGTTATTTCATTATAAACAATGGATGGCTTAAGGCATTAGGACTTATTTCCCTTGTGTCCTGTTTGAAAAAGACTGCAAAAATGTCAAAGACTCGTGAATGCTAATAAACAAATAGTCATGGTACTGACCACATGAGGAAATCAGATTGAGCGGTCACGTAGTTAAAGGGGCATTTCAGATTTAGGTGATTTAGTTAAATGTCTAGGAAGGATTATGAGAAAAGAGGAAAATGGACCAGAAAGGAAAGATTAAGGACTATAGAGCAGGGGATCAATAGAACAAAGATTCAAAAATGTCTTAAAATGCATAAATTTGTAAAATAATATTCTAAATACATTGTCACAACAATATTGATATTCTTTTCTAAACAAAAGTGAATACTAAATGAAAATGTGCAATGTGCATTGCTGTCTTTACAAGAGCATTTTCTTTTAATTTGTTGCTGTTTTGGTGCTGCAGAGTAAAGGAGTTTGGAATTAGTCCATCAGACATTCCCTTCTCACAGGGTAGTGGCAGTCGCCCTGATCTCTCTCCTTCTTATGAATATGACGACTTTTCTCCTTCAATTACCAGGTCTACTTCATTCTATAAATAAGATGTTTATTTTAATAATTTCTTTTGAATTGTGCTTTGTATAAACATTTCATTTGCTATTTTTGTCTTAAGCCATTTTAGTTTTCATTTTCATTTCATTTGGCAGGTGGTGTTTGTACTGCATGATCTTCATTCTTATGTCCTTTATTAATAATCTATTTGCTTTAAAATGTTGATTTAGAATTCAGGCTTCCTATTTCTCCCTCATATTTTTAAGGATGATGTCACTTTTGCATACTTACCACTAAAAAATAAATTGTTAAAAGATAAATTATCTTGCTTAAAATGAAGACTTTGCCTTTATTCTGTATGATCTTACAAGTTTCCTTGTCTGCAAGGAGCCTCTTGACACAGGAAGTTTACCCTCTTTTGGCCAGGCATGATGGCTTACGCCTGTAGTCCCAGCACTTTGGGAGGCAGAGGCTGGTGGATCACCTGAGGTTGAGAATTTGAGACCAGGCTGGCCAATGTGGTGAAAACCTGTCTCTACTTTTAACAAAAAAAAAAAAAAAAATTTTTTTTTTTTTTAAAGAAAAGAAAGTTTACCCTCTCCTAAATGTGTAAGTTTAAGTGTAATGAGTAAATACTTTGAAAATGACAAAACTTAAAATCTTAATACATTACAAATAAAATTATTTTACCTGTAGCTATTTTAATTGAGCATGATAACTACCAGAAATCTGCAGGTTTTTTGTTTTGTTTTGTTTCAGCAGTGATCCATTTATTGGTCTAATTGCTATTGTTTACATTTTTCTGTTTATATAATTTAATTGCAATAACATCAACTTTGATGAGCCAGTAGTAAAAAAAAAATTGAAAATTAAAAAAACTTTTAATTGCAACAAGTTTTTTCTTTGAACACTGAATCTACATACTTTGTTAATTCTTGTTTAGTTTGCACAATAATTATATTTGATATAATCAATATAATATGAATTATATAAAGTTGCCTAAGCAGATTTCCTAAAATTAAACAACCATTTATGTGTTTCTACAGATTTCAGATAAATTTTACCTATAAAGGTGACATCATCAATCTTAGTATGTTAAACTGAATAGGCGTGTATATTGAATAGGTTGGTATTTTCTTGTTCCTCTGCATGAGTGTTTTTAACTTTGATACCTCTTATATATTTATAGGGTGAAAGAATTGACTGTCGATCCAACTGCTGCTGGTGATGTTCGTCCAATAATGCACCATCCACCAAACCAGATTGATGACTTAGAGACACAGTGGGGTGTGGGGAGTTCCCCTCAGAGAGATGACCTAAAACTTCTTTGTGAACAAAATGTGAGTGACTTACTATAATTGTAAATGATATAATCCTAGTTCATTTCATCAGTAGCAGAACTTAACTGAAAACTATCATTTAAATGAGGAGTCACGCTGTGGGTGTGATGGCTGAAGCCTATAATCCCATCAGTTTGGGAGGCTGAGGTGGGAGGACTGCTTGAGGCCAGGAGTTCAAGACCAGCCTAGACAATTTAATGAGACCCTTTCTCTACAAAAAATTTAAAGATCAGCCAGGTGTGGTATGCACCTGTAGTTCTAGCTACTAGGCAGGCTAAGGCAGGAGGATTGCCTGAACAGAGGAATTTTGGGCTGCAGTGGGCTGTCAAAGCATCACTGCACTCTAGACTAGGTGACAGAGCAAGACCTTGTCTCTTAAAATAAATGAATAAATAAGTCAGGGGTCAGCAAACTACAGCCTATGGGCCAGCCATCTGTTTTTACAAATAAATTTTATTGGAACACATCCGTGCTTACTCTCTTAAGGGTTGTCTGGCTGTTTTCTTACCATAACAGCAGTACAGAGACTGTGGCTTATAAACCCAAAACATGTATTACCTGGCCCTTTAAGGAAGTTTCCAGCCCCCAATCTAAACTACTTTTTTTTTTCCCCTCAGATTTTTGTCTGATACTACAATTTGGGAAAATTTTAAAGTAATATAGGGAAAAACAACATTTAAAATTGTACATATAATATCTTATTTTAAAAAGCTTAAAAACAGGCCGGGCGTGGTGGCTCATGCCCGTAATCCCAGCACTTTGGGAGGCTAAGGCGGGCAAATCACTTGAGGTCAGGACTTCAAGACCAGCCTGGCCAACATGGTGAAACCCTGTCTCTGCTAACAATACAAAAATCAGCCTACATGTGGCATGTGCCTGTAGTCCCAGCTACTCAGGAGGCTGAGGCACAAGAATAATTTGAACCCGGGAGGCAGAAGTTGCAGTGAGCCAAGATATTGCCACTGCACTCCAGTCTGGGCAACAAAGTGAGACTCCATCCCCCGTCTCCCCCAAAAAAAGGCTTAAAAACAAAGTGGACATAAGCATCTTTTTTTTTTTTTTTTTTTTTTTTTTGAGATGGAGTCTCACTCTGTCACCCAGGCTGGAGTGGAGTGGTGTGATTTCAGCTCACTGCAACCTCCACTTTCACCTCTCAGGTTCAAGCAATTCTCCTGCTTCAGCCCTCCAAGTAGCTGGGATTACAGGCGCACACCATCATGCCTGGCCAATTTTTGTATTTTTAGTAGAGATGGGGTTTCACCATGTTGGCCAAGATCATCTCAATCTATTGACCTCATGATCCTCCTGCCTTGGCCTCCCAAAATGCTAGGATAACAGGCGTGAGCCACTGTGCCCGGCCTTGCATCTGTATTGAAAGGATGCATGCACTGTATTAAAATCAAACAGCAAAATGCTAACATTTGTTAAATCTGGTTGCTTTTCTATATGATTGAAATTTTTAATAATACTTTATAATTTAAATTTTTGATTGCCCAATTACTAAAAAAAATAAAATACATGCCCATTGTATAAGGACAGAAAGAATAAAGAAATAAAAAGGTGTATATATAATACATTGTCACATAATTGCTTTTAACGTATCGAGAGTGTTCTGTGTGTGAGTTGTAAATGTGTGTTTTTAAAATGCATGTTCTGGGCTGGGCGCAGTGGCTCACGCCTGTAATCCCAGCACTTTGGGAGGCCGAGGTGGGTGGATCACGAGGTAAGGAGATTGAGACCATCCTGGCCAACATGGTGAAACCCCATCTCTACTAAAAAAATACAAAAATTAGATGGGCATGGTGGCGCGTGCCTGTATTCCCAGCTACTCGGGAGGCTGAGGCAGGAGAATAGCTTGAACCCGGGAGGCGGACGTTGCAGTGAGCCGAGATCACGCCACTGCACTCTAGTCTGGCAACAGAGCGAGACTCTGTCTCAAAAAAAAAAAAAAAACAACGCATATTCTCTGCAGTTTTGTATCATTCTGTTCCCACTAAGTCTTATCATGGCATTTTCTCATGTTCTAAGTTAGCATTGATTAGTTGCTTACTACATGACATACATTGCTAAGCATTTTATTATCTGATCTCATCACAATTCAGTGTAGTAGGTACTATAATTATCCCTACTTTATAACTGATATTCTAAGGTTTAAATAATTTGACCAAGATTTTATAAGTAGTAAGTATTGAAGTCAGGATTGAAACTTAGATCTTTCTTATTCCAGCACCAAACCTTGTATGAATTAAACTGATTGCTACCTGTAATACATTCTTTGTAAACAACATACCTTTAGTTAGTTCTAATACTTTGTAGCAGATATTTAGTCCAAAATATTCTAGAGTAACAAATACACATACTATTTTTATTACCATGTTCCAAATCACTATTACTAAAGCAGAACATAAAGCAGTGGTTCTTAACTAGGAATAGTTTGGCCCTCCAAGGCAAAATGTATGGACATTTTTGGTTGTCACCAGTGAGGTGATGCTGCTAGCATATAGTGGGTAGAGCCAGGAATGCAGCTGAGCATCATACAGTGCACAGGACTGTCCTTCTCACGTTACCCCATACAATGTCAGTAGTTCCAAGACTGGGAAAACCTAGTTCAAAGTAATAGTTCTAAACTTTGAACCATAAAAACTGAAAATGAGATCCTGGTCTCAGTCCATCACTTGTGTCCAGAATTTTTAAGAGAGACTGTAGTTGCTTTTAGATTCCTTAAAGCAAACCCTGCATTGCATCTGGATGTGTTACCTATCCCAAAGATGTGGAAAACCAGAGCAAGATAAGCACTCCCTATAGCATATCTTTCCATTTTATTCTTGCATCTGTTGGACCTCTGTAGAGCCTTAATTTGGAGAGGTTAGTTAGGCGACCAGAACTAATCCAAGGGAGTATGGCATCATGAGTTTTTACAGCTTCCATGTTTGAGAGAGTATGCATTTCTATCACCTTTGCCACCTCTGGGGCATTATCTTGTGATGACTCAGCATTAGCCTTTAGTTAGGTATTGGTGCATATATACATATTCTTATTGCTATATTGTCTTAACAAAGTAGATGGAAATGGAACCACCTCTAAGACATGCTCTAGAAATCAGAGTTTTTTTGGTTTTGTTTTGAGATAGTGTCTCACTCTGTCCGCCAGGCTGGAGTGTGGTGGCACAATCTTGACTCACTGCAACTCCCTCTCGAGGGTTCAAATGATTCTCCTGCAAGTACCTGGGATTACAGGCGCACACCACTATGCCCAGCTAATTTTTTGTATTTTTAGTAGAGATGGGGTTTCACCATGATGGCCAAGCTGGTTTCAAAGTCCTGACCTCAAGTGATCCACATGCCTCGGCCTCCCAACGTGTTAGGATTACAGGCGTGGGCTAACATACCCGGCCAAAGTTTTGGTTTTTTTTTGTTTTTTGTTTTGTTTTTAAATCATCTCTGAACATGGTCTGGGATCAGAGACGTTTTGACTTGCTATAGGACGAAAATATAAATGTATTGTATGTATTTGTTCCTCAGTTATACGTAGAGAATTGGTTCCAGGACTGCCTGACTGCCTGAATATACCCAAATTGCACATACCCAAGTTCCACTGTTGGCCCCGTGGAACCTGCAAATATGAAAAGTTGGGCCTCTGAATATGAAGATTTCACATATCTCAAATACTGTATTTTCAGTCTGCATCGGTTGAAAACCAGATATAAGTGGACCAGCACTGTTCAAACTTGTATTGTTCTAGAGTCAACTATATCTGTTTTTTGTTGATGAAGTAAAATTGTGAATTGTCCATTGAAATTTCTGTAAAAACGTAAATATACATCATCTAAAGATGTTATCTTCATATCTCTTTCAAAAAAGGAAACTTAAATACACATGTAAATTAAATTGTTAGTGAAAAGTAGGCAATACTAAGGAAATATTTCAGTACATTTACAGCCTGCAATAAAAGTATTTTTGAAAAGTTGAGCTGTTCCGAAAGAGAGCACTCTTCTAGGGTAGTTCAGCAATAAACCTTGGGCTAAGTGAAAATTATTCCGTACTCATCTGATTGAGTTGTCTTGTTGAGAATTGCATATTTTTATCCAAAGAAAGAAATTCTGGTTTTGCCTTTCATATATATTTTAGTAGCCTTCACCATTCAAGTTTCTTCAATTTCTAAATGACATTTTTGTAAATGATATTGAAAAACTACTTTTATAACATTTAAAATACACACTGTATCATAATTTCTTAACAATTTTTATTTTAAGGAAGAAGAAGTTTCTCCACAACTGTTTACTTTCCATGAAGCTGTCTCACAAATGGTAGAAATGGAAGAACAAGTTGTAGAAGATCACAGGGCAGTGTTCCAGGTAAAGTAAGACAGGACTTTTCATCAAAATATTTCTTGAGATAAATGAAGAATTTTCATAATTCCTTAAATATCACACTATTCTTAAAAATATATATATATTTATATATATGTATATGTGTATTTATAAGGCATATGGCTTGACAAATTTTGAATACAATGAATGATGGCTACAAATAACATTTCTTTGCGCCATAGTGAAAGATTCTACTTTATTTACCTCCCATCCTCCTTATTGGTTTTTGTCGTTTGTCCATTTTTAGAGAAGAGTTGCACTTCTGCCCACCAGTACTTCTTTCTGCATGTTAGGCCAATTTATTTGATAGCAGTTACGAAAAACTCTTATGAAGGTTTTGGAGCAGTTGAGGAAGTATCAGTTGTTGCAAAAAAGATAGACTACTTCATGAGATGGGAGAGTTACTGCTCTGAGCTGTCAGTGGCAAGTTGAGTGAAGGGTGTTATGTCACCACCCTTAGGCAGTAACTCCTTAGGCATTCATCCTATTATGCATTCAACCTGTTAAAAGTACTTAGAATATGATACAGTGCTCCCCTTTTTTTTAAACAAGAAAATGTCCTATCATGGTGATAGTTGAGGAAGTGAAGATACCATTTGTACATCTTTATGAAGACTATACAGTTGACTTGCTTTGCACTGTGCTGCCCCCACCCTCCTGAAGTACTATGAACACTTCTTGAGAAAAAAGCAATAACTGTCTCCCTTACTGACCTGTATTTTTTCTTTGATGTTGAAGAAATCTTTGTCACTAACCAAAGGAACTTCAGCTCTAGATCATTCAAGAACCTGGATAAAGGGCTCAAAAATGACAGAGAACACTTTATGTCAGATTAGGATACACATTCATTAAAACTATTAGAGTTTGACCAGGTGCAGTGGCTCATGCCTGTAATCCCAGCACTTTGGGAGGCTGAGGCTGGTGGATCATTTGAGCCCAGGAATTTAATACCAGCCTGGGTAACATGCTGAAACCCTGTCTCTACAAAAAATACAAAAATTATCTGGCTGTGATAGAGCACACCTGTAGTCCCAGCTACTTAGGAGGCTGAGGTAGGAGGATTCCTTGAATCCGGAAGGCAGAAGTTGCAGTGAGCTGAGATCGCACCACTGCACTCCAACCTGGGCAGCAGAGTGAGACCCTGTCTCAAAAACTCTAGAGTTTTAGTCACATTCTTATTATGAGAATTTCTCTAGAAGCCCAGGTGTTTAAGTAGGGAAAGGACGCTAATAATTTAAGAAAATTACACACATGTAATCCCAGCACTTTAGGAGGCCAGGGTGGGTGGATTGCTTGAGCCCAGGAGTTCAATACCAGCCTAGGCAACATGGCAAAACCCCATCTCTATTTAAAAAAAAAAAAAAAAAAAAAGAAAATTGTCATCTATGCCCTTTTGGAACAAGGTGTCATATAAAGACCATCATTTCCCACTCTGCCATTTTTTAAAGTCTCATAGCTGTTTATTGATAAAATTGGGTGTTCTGACTTTCAACCCAGTATTCTTTTTACAATTCCCTATATCATTCCTCTGTATTATGATCTGCCATTTCACAAAATAAGGTTTTGTTAAACCAAAATTAAGTGTATAGCTGAAGGAAAAGTAAAGACAAATTGGAGTATATGGCTGGGCGCGGTGGCTCATGCCTGTAATCCCAGCACTTTGGGAGGCCAATGCGGGCAGATTACCTGAGGTCGGAAGTTTGAGACCAGCCTGACCAACATGGAGAAACCCCGTCTCTACTAAAAATATAAAATTAGCCGGGCGTGGTGGCGCTAATCCCAGCTACTCGGGAGGCTGAGGCAGGAGAATTGCTTGAACCCAGGAGGTGGAGGTTGCAGTGATCCAAGATCACACCATTGCACTCTAGCCTGGGCAAGGAGAGTGAAACTCCATCTCAAAAAAAAGAAAGAAGTAAAAATTGGAGTATATTTGTATTTTCTTTTTTTGTTCTTTTTGTTATATTTGTATTTTCTAATTAATATATGTTTCCTAATCAAGATACATACCTAGGTTAACCAGTTCTGTCTGGTGCTAGTCTAGTTATAATTAGTCATTAAAGTCAATTGATGTTTGAAAAATTGAAATTGTATGCATCCTAAAAGCAAATCCACATATAAGAGCTTTTATGTCCAAAAAGCTCTTTAATTCAGAATGATCTAGTCTTGTTTTGGTTGTTTTTTTTTTTTTGAGACAGAGTCTCGCTATGTCGCCCAGGCTAGAGTGCAGTTGCATGATCTCAGCTCACTGCAACCTCCATCTCCTGGGTTTAAGCTATTTTCCTGCCTCAGCCTCCTAGTAACTGGGATTACAGGCGTGTGTCACCACGCCTGCCTAATTATTTGTATTTTTAGAAGAGACGGGGTTTTACCATGTTCGTCAGGCTGGTCTTGAACTTCTGACCTCAAGTGATCCACCTGCCTCAGCCTCCTAAAGTGCTGGGATTACAGGTGTGAGCCACCATGCCCAGCCAGAATTTATTATTACCTCTTGGCCCAACCACTGTAAGTCCCTAATTGGATATGTTAATTTGTCAGGTTCTAGGCTTCCTTCATAGCCCCTATCAAATTGCTCAGTAGCTTTATTGGGCATATTCTTCCCCTGTTTTAGGGACAGCTGTTGAGGTTTTGAGACTTACTCTGCTCTTTGATATTGATGTATTTGATGCATTCCCTCCCCAAAATTCCCATCCAAAGTAGAGTAAAAGTAGAGAAATGAAATTATCTTGCTCAGCCCATCTTTCATGTGTTTGTGTTAAATTTTAAGGACATACAGTTGACCCTTGAAAACCTCAGGGTATTAAGGACACTGACCCCGAGCACAGTTGGAATATATATAACTTTTGAGCCCCCCCAACCTTAATTATTAATAGCCTATTGACCAAAAGCCTTACCAATAACATAAATGTCTATGAATACATATTTTATATTACATATATGTTATATAATGTATTCTTAACACAAAGTAAGCTAGAGAAAAGAAAATGGTATGAAGAAAATCATAAGGAAGGGAACTATATTTACTATTCATTAAGTGGAAGTGCATCATCATAAAGGTCTTCATCATCATCTTCACATTGAGTAGGCTGAGGTGGGCTGGACCCACTTTCTCAGGGGTGGCAGAAGTGGAGGAAGTAGAAGGGGGGTGGCAGGAGAGGCAGGCACATTCAGTGTAACTTTCATTGAAAAAAATCCAAATATAAGTGGACTCACACAGTTTAAACCCATGTTTTAGAGTCAACTGTATTTCTTAATTATACTGTCTGTGAATAAAGATGTTTTATGTCTATTGACATTTTAGAGAATACTCTCTTAAGTATGTTTGATTATATTTAACAGAATCGTAATTTGGTTTCTGTTTTACAAAGAGGCTTGTTGGATTATTAAATTTTTGTCCTTGCAGGAATCTATTCGATGGTTAGAAGATGAAAAGGCTCTCTTAGAGATGACTGAAGAAGTAGACTATGATGTCGATTCATATGCCACACAACTTGAAGCTATTCTTGAGCAAAAAATAGACATTTTAACTGAGCTGCGGGGTAATTCTTTTTCCATTTTAATATTTGAAATCTGATTGGTATTGGTATGTATATTAGTGAGAGGGTTTCATATTGCAAGAGGACATATTAAATGAAAATTATGGGCACTGTTTAGCACCTACTTTCCAGAGGTATAAAGACAGCTAACCATTCTGGTTTTTCTAAAAGTCATGGCATATCATTTCAAGTTGTCTCTAGTCATCTTTCTTTTCATATTTTAAGACAGACATCTTAATTAAAGAGAGAAAATGTGTTTTTAACAAATTTATAAATTTTATATACCTATTCAGATCTTTGGTTTGATAGGCTGATGCTTATGAGAATTATCTTCTTTCTGTCTTTTTTTGGGTCTCACTCTTGCCCAGGCTGGAACACAGGGCTGTGATCATGGCTCACTGCACCCTCAACTGCCTGTACTCAAGCAGTCCTCCCACCTCAGTCTCCTGAGTAGCTGGGACTACAGGCATGAGCTACCACACCCAGCTAATTTTTAATTTTTTGTAGGGATGGGGTGTTGCTGTGTTGCCCACGCTGGTCTCAAACTCCTGGGCTCAAGCAATTCCTCTGCCTTGGCCTCCCACAGTGCTGGGGTTACAGGCATGAGCCACCACACTTGGCCTCTGTGCCACTTTTTTTAAATGAAGTGTCAAGATGACTACTCTCTGTACCTTACTCATGAAGGGAAGAGTGTGCCTTACCTAGTAAACTGTGTACTTTTGTTTTTTTAATTAGCTTATCTGTGTAGCTTCAGCTATGCATTATTTTATGTGTTAATTTTGTAGGCATTTGTACACTATTGGCTCTGTTTATGTGTAAGTGAGCATCTGTATGTGTGTGTACATGCAGTCCAACATAAGCCAGAATTAAATTTCTAGTTTGGGGCAGTTAAATAAGCTGCTTAATTTTTTTAAGGAGGCCCTTTATGAAGTTGGTTAGTTTTGAAGGGTTTTCTTTCAAATTTATTTATTTATTTAAATTGACATCCCAGCCTATACAACATATAGATCCTGTCTCTAAAAAATAATTTAAAAATTTTAAAAACTAGCCAGGCATGGTGGTACCTGCCTGTAGTCCCAGCTACTCAGGAGGCTGAGGAGGGAGGATCACTTGATCCCAGAAGTTTGAGGCTGCAGTGAGCTAGGATCATGTCACTGCACTCTAGTTTGAGCAGCACAGTGAGATCCTGTCTCAAAAAATTAAGAATTGACAGATAAAAATGTATGTATTAGGTACAACATGATGTTTTGAAGTATATACAAGTTTAGTATCCCTTATCTGAAAACTTGAAACAAGAGTGTTTTGGATTTCGGATTTTTGAATATTTGCATTATACCAAAAGTTTGGGATTTCAGGTTTCAGGGTTTTTTGTTTTGTTTTGTTTTTGAGACGGTGTCTCACTTTGTCACCCAGGCTGGAGTACAGTGGCAATCTCAGCTCACTGCAACCTCCACCTCCCACCATAACTTTTAAGAAATTACTATCTAGACATATTGTATTATTCATGCAATTCTCCTGCCTCAGACTCCCGACTAGCTGTATTACAGGTGTGTACCACTGTACCTGGCTAATTTTTGTATTTTTAGTAGAGACAGCGTTTCACCATGGTGGTCTTGAACTCCTGACCTCAGGTGACCCGCCCATCTCGGCCTCTCAAAGTGCTGCAATTATAGGTGTGAGCCACTGCGCCCTGCCAGATATTTGGATTTAAGATGTTCAACACATACATGTTGTTGACTGGTTATGAAGTTAGTTATTTGAAATCACATTCTGTAAAGTCTGCAGTGACTATTGAACTAAAATTTTCATTTGTTTCTCATATTGTTCATATTAAAGCCTTCATTTAAAGTTTTTCATTTTTCTAATCTGCATTAATTTACTATCAGCTTCTGTATCCATTCAGAACACAGGTCATAATACACTCTAGTATTTTTTCTTTGTAGCATTCAACTTAATTGACTTCCTTTCCTTTTCTCAAATTTCATGTATATCAAGCATATCCATAACTTTTAAAACATTACTAACCAGCTATATTGGCATTACTCAGTCCTTAGAATTTTTTTTAACCACCCGGAGATAAATTTGAGATTCATAACAACAATTTGGGCCAGGCGCCTATAATCCCAGCGCTTTGGGAGGCCGAGGCAGGTGGATCACCTGAGGTAAGGAGTTCAAGACCAGCCTGGTTAACATGGTGAAATCCCATCTCTGGTTAACATGGTGAAATCCCATCTCTACTAAAAATACAAAAATTAGCCAGGTGTGGTGGCATGCGCCTGTAGGCCCAGCTACTCGGGAGACTGAGGCAGGAGGATCACTTCAACCCAGGGGGAGGAGGTTGCAGTGAGCCAAGATCGCACCATTGCACTCTAGCCTGGGCGAATGAGCAAGACTCTGTCTCAAAAAAAAAAAAGTAACAGTTTGAGAGCACCAAATCCAGAAGTCCTTAAATTTATTTCTAAATTTCAAAAGTTAACTCTTTAAACATCACTGTACTTCCAAAAAAGGGGAGGAAAATTGAGATTGCAACTTTCTTTTCTTCTGAAATCAGTAGGGTTTTGTAACCGTGGCACTATTAACAACATTTGGGGCTAGGCAGTTTTTTATTGAGGAGTGTTATACTGTTTCTTATACAATATTTACCAGCGTTGTTAGTCTCTGTCCACTACATGACAGTAGCACCACACCAGTTGAAATAACGAAAAATGCCTCTAGACATTACCAAATGCCCACTGGGGGCCAAAAATCACATTCAGTTGAGAACCACTGTTACTGAAAGATGGCTCATCTTCATAGCTGCATATAATTTGTCTGACAATTTACTAACCTATTTTCTAGTTGTTATATGACTCTAGATCAGTACATGACCGGAAAGAATGTGTAAAAGCAAGAAATATATCGTTTTGTCATCCCCACTTCGTAATCCCCCTTCCTCACAATGAGGAAAAAAATGTAAATTTCTAAAAATTCAAATACATTTTAAATCTTTATAGCCTAAGGTGAAATTGAGGGGCTGGGTATGGTGGCTCACACCTGTAATCCCAGCACTTTGGGAGGCTGAGGCAAGCAGATCACGAGGTCAGGAGTTCGAGACCAGCCTGGCCAACATGGTGAAACCCCATCTCTACTAAAAATATAAAACTTAGTTGGGTATGGTGGCATGCTGTCTGTAATCCCAGCTACTCAGGAGGCTGAGGCAGGAGAATCACTTGAACCTGGGAGGCAAAAGTTGCAGTAAGCACTCCAGCCTGCACTAGAGCTGCAATCCAGCCTAGGTGACAGAGAGAGACTCCGTCTCAAAAAAAAAAAAAAAAAAGTAGGTATTTCTGGAAATCTGTAACAAAACTTTTGCAATAGTTGAGCATGTATTTAGTTCTGAGTTCCTAGACAACAAAGAATAAAAGGAAAAATACTGAGTTACTGTTGTAAACTCTTATTGCATATAATACAATACTTATGACCTCTTTCTTTTCTTTTTCCAAGATAAAGTGAAATCTTTCCGTGCAGCTCTACAAGAAGAGGAACAAGCCAGCAAGCAAATCAACCCGAAGAGACCCCGTGCCCTTTAAACTGGCATTTGCTGCTAAAGGATCCCCAGAACCCTCACTACTGTAACATACAACGGTTCAGTTGTAAGGGCCATTTGAAAGTTTGAAATTTTAAAGTGTTTGTGGAAAATGTTTTGTCCTTCACCTGAAATTACATTTCAATTTTGTGAAACACTCTTTGTCTACAAAATGCTTCTAGTCCAGGAGGCACAACCAAGAATTGGGATTAATGAAGCATTTTGTTTCGTTTATGCAAATAGTGATTTACTTTTGGAGATCCTTGTCAATTTTATTTTCTATATGATGAAGTAAGACTGTGGACTCAATCCAGAGCCAGATAGTAGGGGGAAGCCACAGCATTTCCTTTTAACTCAGTTCAATTTTTGTAGTGAGACTGAGCAGTTTTAAATCCTTTGCGTGCATGCATACCTCATCAGTGATTGTACATACCTTGCCCACTCCTAGAGACAGCTGTGCTCACCTTTTCCTGCTTTGTGCCTTGACTAAGGCTACTGACCCTAAATTTCTGAAGCACAGCCAAGAAAAATTACATTCCTTATTTGTCACTGTAAATTACCTTTGTGTGTACATTTTTACTGTATTTGAGACATTTTGTGTGTGTGACTAGTTAATTTTGCAGGACGTGCCATATCATTGAACGGAACTAAAGTCTGTGACAGTGGATATAGCTGCTGGACCATTCCATCTTATATGTAAAGAAATCTGGAATTATGATTTAAAACCATATAACATGTGATTATAATTTTCTTAGCATTTTCTTTGTAAAGAACTAAAATATAAACTAGTTGGTGTATAATAAAAAGTAATGAAATTCTGAGAAGAGTTTTATCTTAGGAAAATACATATATATGCAGTGTGTGTGCCAGTGTGGTATTAACAAGACTAATAGTGCAATTTGATCCTTACCAATATGATTACTTAATTTGAAGTGTTCATTAGCACCCTAAAATATACCTTTTCTATGTACTGTTAAAGGAAATTGGCTTCTGATGCATGAACATTTACATGTACATTGAAAGTAGTCCATAATAGAAGTTAGTTTAAGCCAAGTATAGACAGTACATTACTCCCTTGAAAAAGAATTAAGCTGCTAAAGAGTTGATTTTGCCTTAAAAGGCAGATCTAACGCAAGCTCCATCCAGTACCAAATGTGAAACTTCATCATTATTTGGTGAGAATCACCAAATTCTCACTAATACATTGGTGTAGGGCATGCTACTTTTTAAACGGCAGCACTTATTTTTTGCTACTCTAAGAAAGAAAACTGGCCATTTTTCATGTAAATATTTTGTTAAAAGATTTTGTATATCTCTCTAGGAGTTTTCCTCAGTTCCCAGGATGGGGTCCAGGAGTAGACTAACAACAACTAAAAATCTCCGAAGGATATCTTGTTTTGATTTATTTACTCCAGGGAACTACCAGCTCATTCATAGGAGCCAAAGGGAAGCTATGAATAGAGAGTCATATGAGCCAGATTCTTTACTTTACTGTTCATAAAACCCAGAGAGTAGTTGTGAAAGAAAGATCCTAATAGTGAAAAGCTCTGTAAACATGAAATCTAAAACAAATGTAGATTTTCATAATATGCTTATTAATAAATGAAGTCTATGGAATGAGTTTTAGAGATAATTTACTTCAATACAATCACTTTTGTTTTGGAAGGGACTCAGGTTTTCTTGCAGCTGTAAGATATATTCTATTTGTGTTTATTTCAAAGGGAAGAGGAAGAATGGAGAACTGTTACAATTGACCTTGCAGAGGCTGTTTAAAAAAGGTAGCTTTTGAGATTAACCAACCTTCAAAGGGCAATAAAGACGTGTGAATTTGCTCATTTTAAAGCACAACAGATTAGCTTCAAGTTTATTATTTGCATTGGATGGGTACTATGTTTGGAAAGTCTCCTTATAGACAAATATGCTGCCTTACTCTCTCTATGATGGCTTCATTCTGATCCGGTATTTTAAAAATTAGTATCAGAAAAGATCTTGGAGTAGTATAATATAGTCCTTCAGCTTTACAGATGATAGATAGTTAAAACTGAAGGCCAGAAAAGGAACTAAGACTCCTCAGCAGTTTATAGGTAGAGGGAAATAACCTGAGAAAGCCGGGTTAAATGTTAAATTTTTTTCTATAAGGAGATGATACAAGTAAACTTTGCAAAATAGTTTTGTGAGATTAAACAAAAAATCTACCCATATGTATATTTCATATTAGTTTAACAAAAGCAGCTTGATGCTTTTGTTCTGGATTAAACATTAAGAACAAGCATTGTTTTAATTATATAGTAACATTTACTATATGACTTTGCAGCCAGATTTCAAAATCTGGCTTTGTTAAATTAATTGGAAACACTCCTTCTATTAATATTAAGTTAGTTATTTTAAAAAAAGCCAAATATCAATAAAGATATTTTTATTAATTTTTTAAAGAAATAAAATAGCTACTATAATTCTTTATTATAGTATATTAACAGCACTTAGTATTATATTGATTTAAACATAAGTAGCTAATAAAACTTGTTTATGACATCTATTGAAATTCTCAATCTGACAGTTTTAAAATAGCTTAAAACTAAGCACCAGGTATATGAAAAAAGTACTGGAAATTTTAGTTATCCAGAAATCATAGGAACACTGGGAACCTGTAGTTATGGGAAATGGCTGTTTTTCTAGAGTTGAAAGCAAACATAAAACCAGTTTCAATTTACAAAACCCTTTGAGATTTTGTTAAGTTATCTCCCTAAGAAAAAAGATAAAGGTAATTTTATATTAATTTCATTCCAATTTATCTTCTCAATATGCCTGGCACTGCATGGTGGCAGTAGCAGACTCAGGCTTACCCAGAACCCTAAGTCTATGATGCTACAGGATAGCGAAAGAGGTAGGCAATCATAACAGACATTGTATAGGATAAATAAGGAAGAGAATAAGAGAAGCAAAATAAAAATAAACAATTGTTTTACTGTACATGTGAATAACAAGAAATGGTATGGGGAATGTGAATAACATGAAATGGTATGGGGAATGTGTGACTAGTGAAGCATATATTAACTTTTTTACTACTGGAAGAACAGACTTAAAGACCTAAAGAAGGCCTCACAGTATATTACACAGTAAATAGAAGAGTAACATCTTTATACAATAAACTGTTAGAAATGATAAGTTTAAGTATAAAGTTGTGCGTCTCTGCGGCTCCTGAACATGAAGATTATTATTAATAGATTGGACCTGCTCTATATATTAAAAACAAACCAAAACCAAAAAAAACCTGCATATTTAGAACTTTCCAACTTAAAAATTCAGAATAATAAATGGTGACAACAATAGTCAAGTAAGGAATGTCTCAGTAAAGCAAAAGCATTATCTTCTCAAATATAAAAAAATAAAGATTTCTTTTCTTGACCTTGAAAAATTCTGTTTTCCAAATGCCTAGGAAAAATGAATACCTTCTGCGTTGAATCCATGTAGCAATCTGAAAAAAGAAATAAAAACGGAACGGTACTGAAAATCTAATTTGTAGCACCTAATGGTATATAGTTCTATACAACTAATTCTGAAAAACATGAACACAGCATGCTTACAGAGCCCACCCACTCCTAATGCTAGTTACTAAAGAAACGTTACTGGTGGGGCGCAATGCCTCATGCCTATAATCCCAGCACTCTGGGAGGCTGAGATGGGTGGATCACCTGAAGTCAGGAGTTTGAGACCAGGTTGGCCAACATGGTGAAACCCCATCTCTACTAAAAATATAAAAGTTAGCCAGGTGTGGTGGCACATGCCTGTAATCACAGCTATTCGGGAGGCTGAAGCATGAGAATCGCTTGAACCTGGGAGGCAGAGGTTGCAGTGAGCCGAGATTGTGCCATTGCACTCCAGCCTGGGCAACAGAGCAAGACTGTCTCAAAATAAGAAAGAAAGAAAGGATACTGTCTGACTAAATTTATAAGATAGATATATATTAGCTAAAACCATGCCATGTTGGTGCTTCTTTCATTATAGCCTATAAGATATAATGAATTTGACTAAAATTGTCTTAGACTTTTGTTATCCCGGCCTAAGAACTCATTGGCACTTGTTTCATTTCAACATGGTAACTGAACAAGAAGCTGTTTGGAATTGGCAGAAGTCAGATGAATGACCAACCTTACATGCCCATTCTTCCTCTCTCGAGCTGTTATTTATATTCAAATTAAATACACATTGTTTCTCTCTGTAGATACCTATGTACTTATTAGATTCTAGTTAGTAAACTGCACATGCTCAGTAACTTTGAGGAAATTTAGTGAAAATGAAGGAAAAAAAAACATTTCTCTTTAAACCTGAGGTTATTTTTAGGCAGACCCATAGAAACAGGTCCAGATAAATTGTCTAAAAAAGCAAAGTAGGTACTTATGAATTGTATTAAATGCCTAGAATTAACATCAAAAAGACTCAGTAGTACTGCTAGCTACCCAATAAAATATAAATTCCATTTGTATTAGTTATATAGAACTGTGCTTCCAGCTTAGAAAAAGTCAAACTAATGACTTTTGTAACAATCTACCCTCATTGTTTATTCAGCCTCTAGAACATGGAAGCTTTAAAAGTGAATTGGCTAAATAGGCAAGAACTTCTGAAAGTTAACGTGTTAATGACTAAAAACAGTAAGTAGAGGTTAGTAATTACTTGAGTAATTAATTGAAGCCTTATTTTATTTTTGTAAGACTTGCTTAATTCAAGCAAAACGAATTTTTGTCTAAATTACCTAGATAATTACGACATCTTTTTACCTTAGAAGTGTAGAACTTGCCTCAGGCTACAAAAGTAACTATGTATTATTACTAAACAGATAACCAGGTAGGATTGTGACTGACACTATTGTATGCTTAACACTGACTTAACAGCTATTCCCAGTAAGGAAATTTCAAAAATCAGATCCAGTTACATGTATTATGATTTTTCTACCTTTGGACTATTTTGGAGGGATAAGCTATTAAGACTAAGACTATGAATGAGAGTTGAGGAGGGAGTGGGAAGAGAGGAACATGCACACCATATTAACACAAAGGCAATCTTCTGGCTCGGACTGTTCTTTACTACTATTCTTAAAGAAAATGTTTATTCTGCTGCAGCTAACTAGCCTCCATCTTTTACACCAAATACTATTCCATGCCATGGAAGTGCTATGCAATAACTCTCCCTGGTAGCACCTTATACCGCTTAAAAGCCTTTAAAATCTCTTATCTGAAGGTGTCACAGTAAAGAAATGTAAACACTTAGGAAAACAAAAATGTAATTACCTGATGAAGTCATCTATGTCCATGGAACGGGCCCGTTTGTCACTAAAGCCTGTGCTGGTTAGGATTTGCTGTATTTTATCTGCTATGCTGAAATCTTCTGGTATTATCTATCAATATAAGATTCAGAATAAATGAACGACATATCTTTAATGAGGTCACTTTGACTCTTTTTTTTAGTTCAATAAGTCATAAAATAGTCATCTTTAATGTATTTGTTAATGAAAATTTGGAAAGCCTGATTGTTTACATAAGACTTGGATCTCAAATTAGTTAAGTGGCTGATCTTTATTTACAAAAACTTGGAATACCTTGAATTACTAATCATGTATATATTAGCCTTTTTCTTCTTTAAAATTCTGAAATAGTTACTAGTTTCAGACTTCACAAATAATTAAAACTGTAAACTAAATTTTAAAGCAACTGTTACTCCTTTCAAAATAATGCATTTTCTTGCTACAGATTTCACCTAACCACCTTGTTTTTCTCAAAGAGGTGACCTCTCCAAGCCTTGGGAGTTTTAAGGATTTTATCCTTAATTCACGTATTTTATCCAAAGATTTTTCTTAATCCAGCTTACTATTTTTCTACTACATTTAGGCAGATTATCTAATGATCTTTTGCCTATAAAAGAGAAAATGGAGCTAGTATTGTGATACATTAAACGATATAGGTTCTGAGTCATTAAAAATACAAAGAAAATTGGCCTTTATCTATCTTTTCTGTTTAAACTGGAAGCTAAAAAGCTAGCAAACATCACATTACAGATATTGTTACACAAATGATAAGCATGAGGCTCACAATCAGAAATCTGTATTGAGCGTGTGAACTTTAATTATTTCAATTTCTGGGTATTTAAAAAACTACAAAGAAAATAACTTCATATTTGTAACTGCTATGTGAGCAAAAAACAAGAGATGGTCACAATTCAGAGGACAGTAAACTGTATACAATTATCTTAAATTTTTCAAGCTACACATATTACAGCTTTGAGGAAACTATAACTGCTGAATCCTGTTATGGCTAAAAGCAACTGTCAGTAGTTAGAGGACAGGGTAGAGTAATCAAAGTTGTTCATATCTGTTCCACAGGATACACAGCAGCACTGACCTGTCAGAGTTCAAGACAAAATTGGGCTAGTTATGCATTATATCTCTTTTAAGGATCCTATGGAATGTACAAAATAATCTCATGCTAGATTAACAAGAACAAAAAGGGATATTCAAAAACAAATCAGTGAAACTGCAGGAACATTTTCTACTTACAATATTATGGACTGAACAGTGAATTCTATAGTTTTTTTCCAGGAGTTGTTGCACGGCACTTGATCTATAGATAAAGAAGTGATGATGCCACTGTTATTATTTCACAGTCAGAGCTATTATATATAATGTCATACTTTTTAAAACTTTTTTTTACTAATATATAAACTAGTTTAATAATTTCAGTTTAGATTATATTAAATTTATGTTCCATATGGTGAAATTAAGGAATTTTAAAAGTTGTTGAAAATTTAAACTTATGAAGCAAACACTAATTATACTTAAAGTGCAAAATCCTGATAAATACCTCTTAAATTCTTAGAGAAGTTCTAGATCCTCCACAAAACACTCCCTAAAAAAAAAAAACTCCAAGCCCTCTAAAACTCTCACCTCTCTTTTACCCTTGAACCCCAGATTGATGTGTTGCATTTTCCCAGGTTAATAAGATGACACATATCCTTCATTAAGTGTGGAAGGAGTCCATCATCACCTCATTTTTCCAACAAAAAACCAGAGCTGATGTGTGGTCAGAGTTTGGGAGTGTTTTCCTGTTTTGCCAGAAAACCTTATCTGACTGTCAACTCCAGCAAACTTCTTTAAGTTCTCCTGCCTCCCAAGGTCCAAAGACAGTTAAAAAGGTAAAGTTTGTCTGGGACCCATAATCTTTACACTTGGACCAAATTCTAGCACAGTATCTGGAGCACTGGTCCTTTATACATTAGAAATTAGTGAAATACTCACTTAAATGCAGCAGAGAGTGTCTTGTTTTTCCTAACAAAAGTTATCCTTACTAGACCATCCCATTCCTGAAATAGAAGATAGACATTTTCTTAAGATTACAAACTTCTTGTTCTTGTCTATGCCTGCTACGTATTGTTTTTTCTTTTAAAATATAAAATTGGAGGGAACTTTCTAAGGTGAACAAAATGTTCTGTATCTTAATCTGGCTGGCACACATATGTAAAAGACAGACATACATTTGATTTTTGCAGTTTGGTGCATTTAACTGAATATGTCTTTTCCTCAGAATTTTTTTTTACAAGCATCAAAGCATGACAATATATTTTTTTAATTGGAAAAAATAAAGCCAGGCACAGTGGTGCATGCTTGTAGTATCAGCTACTCAGGAGGCTGAGGTGGGAGGATCACTTGAGACCAAAAGTTCAAGTTCAGCCTAGGCAACATAGTGAAACCCCATCTTAAAAAAAGAAGGTGGGAGAGAAACAAAATTGTCCCACATCTGAACAAAGAACATGGAACTATTTATTTAAATCTAAGAATCATTTTCAAAAATAAGATTCAAAACAGACATGACTTCAGATAAGGCTTGTGTAACACACCTAAACCTCCTTGAAGGAGTTATTGATGAACCACTCCATTTACCACCAGATGACCACACACACAATCGTATTTTTCTCTAATAGGACTAGTAAGGTTTTACATGAAGTGGTCTTTCTTGTTTTTAAATCTCAGAAACAATTATGATTAAAACATGTTACCCATAATATTACTTCAAAACAACCATTTTTATTTTACCTTGTTTTCCAAGTTTTAGTCAATTTTTTTTTTTGAGACTAGGTCTCACTTCATAACTACTTTGTATCAAATTATTCCATCTACTTCAGCACAGGGATGTGTGCTAACATTTCCCTATATTTGGATATTCAGGTTGACTTAATATTTTTCTGCTGCTATAGACACACATCTTCCAGCCTGGACTTCTTTTTTTTTCCTTTAGTGAATGAGCTAGTATTTTATCCTCACCTGAAAATTGATGGGTGGTGGTGGATTCTTAGGTTCTATCCTTACAACACTGGATTCCACCTTGGGCGGTGGTCTGAAGTTATTCTTTCCAACCTGTTAATGAAAAAGTATTTCAGTAGCACTCTCAAAGGCAACTTTTATTTAGTAACCAAAGATGCTATCTTCACAGAAGGCACAACTAGATGCTCAAGGATGAGTTAAGCTAGATTATTTCAATAATAATCACTGGCCAGGTGCTGTGGCTCACACCTATAATCCCCGCACTTTGGGAGGCCAAGGCAGATGGATCACTGAGCCCAGGAGTTCAAGACCAACCTGGGCAACACAGTGAAACCCTGTGTCTATTAAAAAATACCAAAAACTGGGCTACTGCCCTTTTCGGCCTCACCCCACCTGCACCCAAGTGAATAAAAAAACAACTAGCCAGGCGTGGTGACGCACACCTCTAGTCCCAGCTACTCAGGAACTGAGGTGAGAGGACTGCTTGAGTCTGAGAGGCAGAGAGTGCAGTGAGCCACTACACTGCAGCCTAGGTGACAAAGCAAGACTGTGTCTCAGAAACAAAGAGAAACAAAATTCACTTACTTTCATTAGATGGTCCACACGGGCCAACAGCTGTGTATTAATTGAGAGTCTGCAGTATAACTTATCTCCAGGTTTTGCAACCAGTCGGAGGGCAAATTCTCTTTGAAACATAAGTATAGCACATCTGAAAAGAAAGCAGAAAAGAATAAAGAAAATGGTCATTTTCAACTATAAATGAATTTTCACTGCAATGAATTTTCTTGGTAGAGAAATAGCAAAGCACTGGCAGCTGATTATACAGTAGAAGAACACTTTCAGCCTTTGTTTTATTGCCACAGAATGAGACCGCAGGCTTAGTTTTTATAATAGCTGTACTCCTCGCCCCAAGATAGCTTGCAAATGTAAGCTCTCAATAAGGTATGTCAAACCAGCACTAGTCCATCACCTCTTCTATGAAAACAAAAAGTGAAACAAAATTGTTTCAGTAGAAATATATCAGGTAGCAAATACCTTTAAGGAAGAGGTTATGCTGAAGAGACAGATTGTGATGTTCAATGTCTCCTTGATTTGACAGGTAGATGCAGACTTTTTTTTTTTTTTTTTTTTTTTTTGAGACGGATTTTCGCTATTGTGGCCCAGGCTGTAGTACAATGGCGTGATCACGGTCACTGCTACCTCTGCCTCCTAGGTTCAAGCGATTCTCGTGCCTCAGCCTCTGGAGTAGCTGTGATTACAGGCGCGTGCCACCATGCCTGGCTAATTTTTGTATTTTTAGTAGAGACGGAGTTTCACCACGTTGGCCAGGCTGGTCTCGAACTCCTGACCTCAAGTGATCTGTCTACCTCAGCCTCCCAAAGTGCTGGGATTACAGGCACGAGCCATCACACCTAGCCAAAAGATGTAGACTTTTTAAATCAGCAGGCGATGGGGAGACTTTGTAAGGGTTAATGAACAGAAGAACATCTTCAAAGCTGTACTTGACATTCAAACTTTTGACAATGAGTCATACTAAAAAATATATTTGGCATTGTAACCCAATCCACAAATGTGTGTGTGTGTGTGTGTATTTAATTATTTTGAGACAAGAGTCTCGCTCTGTTGCCTAGGCTGGAGTGCAGTGGCACGATCTCGGCTCACTGCAAACTGCCTCCCAGTTCAAGCAATCCCCCTGCCTCAGCCCCACTAGTGGCTGGGATTACAGGCATGTGCCACCATGCCTGGCTAATTTTTGTATTTTTAGTAGAGACAGGGTTTTGCCATGCTGACCAGGCTGTTCTTGAACTCCTGACCTCAGGTGATCTACCCACCTCGGCTCCTCAAAGTGCTGGAATTACAGGCGTGAGCCACGGCACCTGGCCCTACCCTCTGATATATTCTATTCCATGTTATTTAAAAAAAGAAAAAAAAAAGAAAAAGGATGCTTATAACTCATTAATTTTATAACCACTGAACAGTTTCTGACTTACAGTTTGAAAGCCACTAGTATACAATGTAGAAAGTGCCTTCAAAGTTCATGGAAATATTGAGTTAAAAGATAAAAATAAGCCTAGGCGTAGTAGCATAGCACATATGTATAATCACAGCACTTTAGGAGGCCAAAACTGGCACATCGCTTGAGCTCAGAAGTTCAAGACCAGCATGGGCAACATGGTAAGACCCTGTCTCTAAAAAATTTACAAAAATTAGCAAGGCATGCTGGTACACCCCTGGAATCCCAGCTACTCAGAAGGCTGAGGTAGGAGAATCAGATGAGCCCAGCCCAGGGAGGCTGAGGCTGCAGTCAGCTGAGATCTCACCTCTGCACTCCAGCCTGTCTCAAAAGAAAAAAAAAAAAAACATAAACTTTATTATTCAACATAAGCTCCATCAAGTTCAAGACACTTTTGTAAATGAGGATTCCAGCCTTTTAGTCTTTATCAAAAAAACTGAAGCTGTGGGGAATTTAGCCATGTCAATGCAGTCTTAATTTTACATTATTAACTGAAGACAAAGGGGTGCCCTTTCAAGATTTTTTAAGATTAGGAAATGAAAATAAGTCAGTACGGCCAGGCATGGTGGTTCATACCTGTAATAATCCCAGCATTTGAGAAGGCTGAGGCGGGCAGATAGCTTGAGCTCAGACCAGCCTGGGCAACATGGTGAGACCGGTCTCTAAAAAAATACAAAAATTAGCTGGGTGTGGTGGCACATGCCTATAATCTCAGCTACTTGGGAGGCTGAGGTGGGAGGAATGCTTGAGCCCAGGAAGTCGAGGCTGTAGTCAGTGCAGATCATCACATCACTGCTCTCCAGCCTGGGTGCCAGAGCAAGACTGTCTCAAAAAAAAAAAAAAAAAAAGAAAAGAAAATCAGCCAGAAGAAGCCAAATCAGGACTGTAAGGTGGATGGCTAACCATTTCCCATTGAAACTCAAAAAACTGCCCTCATTTGATGAGAGGAAGGAGTGGAAGTATTATGGTGGGGGACTCTCTGGGGAAGCTTTCCACGGAGTTATTCTGCTACATCTTTAGCAAACTTTCTCAAAACATTCTTGTAATAAGCAGATGTTATCATTCTTTGGTCCTAAAGAAAGTCAGCAAGCAAAACGCCTGGAGCATTCCAAAAAAAATTTGCTGTGACCTTTGCTCTTGACTGGTCTACGTTTGCTTTGACTGGACCCCTTCTGCCTCTGGGTAGGCATTACTTTGTGCTTTGTCTTTAGGACCATGCTGGTAAAGCCATATTTCACCTCTGTTATAATTCTTTGAATAAATGTTTCAGGATCTTTTTCTTTTTTTTGTTTTTGTTTTTATTTTGACAGTCTCACTCTGTTGCCCAGGCTGGAGTGTGGAGTGCAGTGGCGCCATCTCAGCTCACTGCAACCTCTACCTCCTGGGTTCAAGTGATTCCCCTGCCTCAGCCTCCCGAGTAGCTGGGATTACAGGCGCCCACCACAATGCCCAGCTAATTTTTATATTTTTAGTAGAGACAAGGTTTCACCATGCTAGACAGACTGGTCTCCTGACCTCAAGTGATGTGCCTGCTTCGGCCTCCCGAAGTGCCACTATTAGAGGCGTGAGTCATTGCACCCGACCATGTTTCAGGATTTTGATCCCAGTTATATAAAATTTTCACTGGGGCCAGGTGTGGTGGCTCACGCCTGTAATCTAAGCACTTTGGAGGCCAAGGCGGGCGGATCACCTGAGGTCGGGAGTTCAAGACCAGCATGACCAACATGGTGAAACCCCGTCTTTAAAAAAAAAAACTTTTTTTCCACTGGAAGCTCTGCTTTTATCTGCAGCTGATTTGAGTAAGTTTTTTGTTTTGTTTTTTCATAAAATCTTTCAGAAGAGAGGGTATGATGGTTTTGGCATCCATCAAGTAGAAAGTTTGTTTAACTTTAATTTTGCAGTCAGAATTGTGTAAGCTGAACCAACTGAGAAATCTATGGTGTTGGCTATTGCTTATGCTGTTAAATGTTGTTCTTCATCACTTAGGGAACAAACGAGATTAATGTTTTCCGACAAATTGATGTGGATGGTCTGCCACTGTAGGCTTCATCTTCAACACTGTCTCATCCCTTCTTAAAATGAGTTATCCATTTGTAAACTGCTGATTTCTATGTCCCCACAAACTTTTTGTAGACCATCAGTGATTTCACCATTCTTCCAACCAAGCTTCACCATAAATTGGATGTTTGTTCTTCACTTTTAGCAGAATTCATGTTGCTGTGATAGGGGCTCTTTTCAAACTGATGCCTTATCCTTCTCAGTGCCTCACACTAACTAGATCCTGTTCAGTTAGTAGTTTATTTTGGTGTAAAACAAAAAAAATTGAAATCCATGCATAGTTTTTTCATAATACACATTTTCCATGAACTTTTTGAAGACCTCTCATACTAGAGACCCGTTAGGAAACCACTGCAATTGTCTAGACATAAGGTAATAACAATTCTAACCTAGGCTTAATGGCAGGAAGATTCAAAAATAGGGAAAGCCTGTCTGGTCTCAGAAGCAGGACTTCCAGCACACTACCCCCAAATAACCTCTCAATTAAAAAGAGAGAAAGACCTCCATATACATCAACATTTTCTTTTTTTCTTTTATTTATTTATTTTTTTTAAGATGGGGTTTCACCATATTGGTCAGGCTGGTCTCGAACTCCTGACCTCAGGTGATCCACCCACCTCAGCCTCCCAAAGTGCTGGGATTACAGGCGTGAGCCACTACACCTGGCTAAATCAACATTTTCTACAAAACTTCTTCAGTAGTTTTTCAACTGACCTGACTTTCATTTTTGGCTATGTTCACCACCTGAATTGTAAGTCTTTCTAAAATTTGGCAGTAACTCTAGTCTTTTGTCACAAACCTGAAAAAAGGTCGATGTAGCAACAGCTTGAAGACAAAAGGTGAAGAGATCTGTAAGAGAATTAACTAGTTATTTCTGGGAAAGACACATCAGAGAAACACTTAGTATGATGTTCCTGAAAATGTGAGGACATACCTGATAAGGCAAATTTGCCACACAAGCATCAAAGAATGGCAAATCTGTTTTCAACACATCACCCACCAGTACTTGAAGTTTGCTAGCCACAGGCCTAACAAAAAAAGAAGAGAAGTAAAAAGAATATTGTTTCATAAGATCAAAATGCACTTTAATTCTATTAGGTATACTCACGTGCCCTGAACTCTTTTGTGAAGTTCAGCTACTAGCCTTGGGTCAAGTTCACAAGCAACAACCTAATTAAAAAAAAATTATTTAGGTTAATTGGAATATAAATCTTTTATTGTTATCCCAATAGGAACTCTTACATGATTTATGTGACAAACTTATTTTCCCTTTTTTTTTTTTTGAGACGGAGTCTTGCTCTTGTTGCCCAGGCTGGATTGCAATGGTGGGATCTCAGCTCACCGTAACCTCCGCCTCCCAGGTTCAAGCAATTCTCGTGCCTCAGCCTCCTAAGTGGCTAGGATTACAGGCATGCACCACCATGCCCAGCTAGTTCTGTATTTTTAGTAGAGATGGGGTTTCTCTATGTTGGTCAGGCTGGTCTCAAACTCTGAACATCAGGTGATGCACCCGCCTTGGGATGCACCCGCCAATGTGCCCGTCTTCTTTTCGCATTTCAACCATCAATATTCCTTCAATTGTACTCTCCTACTTCAAATAACAAATACCGGCCTCGTGCAGTGGCTCACGCCTATAATGCCAGCACTTTGGGAGGCCAAGGCAGGCAAATCATGAGGTCAGGACTTCGAGATCAGCTTGGCCAACATGATAAAACCCCATCTCTACTAAAAATACAAAAAATTAGCTGGGTGTAGTAGTGAGCGCCTATAATCCCAGCTACTTGGGAGGCTGAGGCAGGAGAATCGCTTGAAACCGGGAGGTGGAGGGTGCAGTGAGCTGAGACTGCGTCACTGCACTCCAGCCCGGGCAACAGTGACACTCCATCTCAAAAAAGCAAACAAAAACCACCACCCAGAAAAGTAGACAACCAGATTATGTGAGAGTTCCACCCATATAATCAATAGAATCATGTTTCATCTGTCTCTATGCTTTGCAATTGAACAGATGATGGTAAAAATATACCATATGGCTATGCAGTCAGTGTTTTTAGAGAGGAGTGTACAATGCAATCGCTCTTACTATTAGTATGTTACATCTACTGAGATACAGAATACATGACATAGATAACTTTTCAAGTAAATGAAAGTGGATGTCAAATAAGGCTGAAATTGAAATTTTATTGCAATTTCAGCTGAGGTTTCACTGACTTCTTTCATTTTTATTTAAAAAAAAAATTTTTTTAAGAGATGGGGTCTCACTCTGTTACCCAGGCTGGAGTGCAGTGGCACTATCATAGGTCACTGCTGCCTAGAACTCTTGGGCTCAAGCAATCCTCCCACCCCACCTTCCTGAGCAACAGGGACCACAGGTGTGTACTACCACACCAAGCTAATTTTCTTTCTTTATTTTTTATAGAGACGGGCCTCACTATGTTGCCCAGGGTGGTCTCAAAATTCCTGGGCTCAAACAATCCTCCCAAAATGCTGGGATTACAGGTACGAGCCATCATGCCCAGCCTCTTTTTTATTTTTTGTAGAAATGGGGTCTCACTTTGTTGCCCAGGCTGGTCTCAAGCTCACGTTTTCAATCAATCCTCCTGCCCCAGCTTCCCAAAGTTCTGGGATTACAGATATGGGCCATAGTACCTGGCTCTATTTCTATGCAGACTGTGTTTACAGGGTAAACAATGTGCTGCTTATTCTGTTTGGCTCCCAGATATATCTTTATTTTTTATTTTTTGAGACAGGGTCTTACTCTGTCACCCAGGCTACAGTCAAGTGGTGGGATCATGGCTCACTGGAGCCTCAACCTCCTAGGCTCAGGTAATCCTCCCACCTCAGCCTCCCAGAATGCTGGGATTCCAGGTGTGAGCCACTAAGAAAGGCCCTTCACTGGTCTATTATCGACTTTTCTCTGCATTCTGTAGATAATGCAGTCCAGCTCCCTTACCTTTCAATGTCTGGTTGGAATTGGCCAGTGAAAGGCACCAGGATACAAGGCGGAGGGCTTGGGTATTTCCTTCCTAAATTCCCTGTTGAGGCTGGGCATGGTGGTTCATGCCTATAATCCCAGCAATTTGTTGTTGTTGTTGTATTTTAAGTCAGAGTCTTGCTCTGTTGCCCAGGCTAGAGTGCAATGGCTCTATCTCAGCTCACTGCAACCTCTGCCTCCCGGGTTCAAGTGATTCTCCTGCCTCAGCCTCCCAAGTAGCTGGGATTACAGACTCATGCTACCACACCCAACTAATTCTTTTTGTATTTTCAGTAGAGATGGCATTTCACCATGTTGGTCAGGCTGGTCTTGAATTCCTGACCTTGTGATCCGCCCGCCTCAGCCTCCCAAAGTGCTGGGATTACAGACATGACCCACTGTAGTCAGCCCCAATTGCAGAACTTTGGGATACTGAGATGGGTGGATCACTTAAGGCCAGAAGTTTGAGACCATTCTGGCCAATATGGTAAAACTCCATCTCTACTAAAAATACAAAAATTAGCCAGGTGTGGTGGCAGGTGCCTGTAATCTCAGCTACTCAGGAGGCTGAGGCAGGAGAATCTCTTGAACCCAGGAGGCAGAGGTTGCTGCGAGCTGGGATCGCATCACTGCGCTAGAGCCTGGGCGGAGTGAAACTCCCTCTCAAAAACAAAACAAAACAAAAATCCCTGTTGAAATACCTAACCTGGCTTCTGTTTTCCTGAGTGAAATATCTCATATTTTCTAAGACAAAATTTCTAACAAGAGATCAGGAGTTACTACTAAAATAACTGCAATTAGTTAAAACATACTCAGATTGTAAACTAGCCTAGCTTGCTAACATAGTCATTTGTGATACCAAACATTAAATTCCCTTTTTACCTTTTTTGCCTTTTCTAACAACTTTACAGTCATGTTGCCAGTTCCAGGTCCAACTTCTAGCACCACATCAGTTGGTCTTAAGGCAGCCTAAAAGCAAGCACAGCCATTTTAGCTATTCTGGCACATCAGAACACAGAAGTTAATTTACACCTGAGCATCTTTACTTATATGTGCTCTGATAAGAGCTTTTACTCTGACTCCATTTTTAGATTTCTTTATGATCTATGTGGTTAACAAAATTACTTCAATAACATTTGGTGTAAATGAAAATCTAAGACCTCTCCTAACTTGGAGGAATACTGCTCAACTTTAGAAGTCAGAAAAGCAGGAACAGCATTTCTGGGATTGGCATTCTGCTTTCTATCTAGAAATATTCCAATAGCCTCTTGTTACCTTATCTGTTCATATTAACAAGTTCAAACAGGAAAGGACTGTACATGTTGGACGAGGATTTTTCCATTTTCAACCCATGTGTGGTTTCAAGACACAGAAGAGCAGAAACTGTACACAAAACTGAATGTTTGCACACAGCTATAATATTCTAGGGCCACAGCTTTGATTAGATGCTCAAAGGAAACTATGAGCTAAAAAGGTTAAAATGGTACACCAACCTTCATTTTTTTTTCTCATTTTTCAAATGACATGAAGCCTGACAAGATCTTTAACTATGTAATGCTCTTTTTGTGTAAAGCTCCAGGCTGCTTTCTTTGCTTGTAACCACAAGTGTACTCTGCACCATGTATATTTCATTTCCTAGCACCCAGTCATCCATAACCATAAGAGAACATCAATAACCCAGACAGGAGTAATACTTCGAGTAATTTATATGTGGCACTGGAATACACCAAAAAATTTATACATGATACAACATGTTTTTCTGGGGAACAAACTTTCTAATGTGTGGCCTAGACATAAATAGATTAAGTACATAAAAACTAAAAGTGATGAAAAAGGGGATTAGAAATAGAAGAACAGGCCAGGTGCGGTGGCTCACGCCTGTAATCCCAGCACTATGGGAGGCCGAGGTGGGCAGATCACCTGAGGTCCGGAGTTCGAGACCAGCCTGACCAACATGGAGAAACCCCGTCTCTGCTAAAAATACAAAAAATTATCCGGGCACGGTGGCACATGGCTGTAATCCCCCCTACTTGGGAGGCTGCGGCAAGAGAATCGCTTGAACCCAGAGGCAGAGGTTGCAGTGAGCTAAGATCGCACCATTGCATTCCAGCCTGGGCAACAAGAGCGAAACTCAGTCAAAAAAAAAGAAAAAGAAAAAGAATTATCTTGAACAAATACAAAGGTCCAGCTATAAAGCAAATAATCCATAAAAAGATACAGAATTGGGAACCAGGAGAAACTGAGACCCACTGAATGAAGCCTATCATACAGAAGACAGCCGGTGAATTCTAGACAATTATTTGATTCATTAAACAAATATTTTCAGAGCATCTATTTTTTGGCAGGCAGACTTTCTGCGCTTATGTATTCATAGGAATAAAATTAATAAACCAACAACTCTCTCACTTTCCTCTTCCACACCCACCTTATCGATAATGCTGTTAATAATGAGAGGATTTTTCAAAATGTGCTGCCCAATTTCCGTGTTGAACCTGAGTCCTGTAAGAAAACACGAAAACAGCCTTAATTTTCCTGCTGAGATGAGATACTAGACCGTCGCAGAGAAGAAAGCTGGACGGGTAGGGGGAAGATTTCTGCGCCAACCAGGGCCATGAAACGTCACGCCAGGACTGACAAACTCTTTATAAACTTCATCCTCCAGCTGGAAAGGAGGCCAGGGACGACGTGCAGGGCCTGTGGCCGGCTCAGTAACCCACCCGGTCTTCCGCGCTCACGGGGGCAGGTACTGACCGGCCTCCGCGGATCAGGTCTCGGTCCGCACCCCAGGCTCGGTCCTGCCGGAAGACCTGAACCGACCCCAGCTTCCTCGAGGGAATCCGCACCTCCAGCGCTCTTGAGCTCCCGGTGCTGCTCCTGCCGCCCGCGGCGGCGGCCGACAGCCCCTGACTTCACCTTCGGCATCTCGACAGGAAGCGAGGCCACAGGCCAAGGACGTCAAGGAGGACCAAAGTGGGCTAGCGTGAGAAAGCCACCACGTGGGAACCGCAGTCCAGCACCGCCCGCAGCATTCCGGCCCACGCGACGGAAAAGCAAGGGTCCGCCCCCTCTCGTACGGGCTCCTCCCCCAGAAAGAGGGCGGACCTTGGTCCCCAGTGGCTGCCGGGAATTGGAGTCACCGAGCGAAGAAAGCCGAACCGCGGGAGCCTACAGATCCCGGAAGACACCGCTCTACGGAGCACCTCAGTCGGGAGCTGAAGTCCTTGTCCCAACCAGAGCTAGATGAGGTTTTGGTGTGGTGCTCTCGGTGTTGCGAAGGCGGTTTAAATTATATAATGAGGTTAAGACTATGGATGCTTTAGAAGGCCAGGTTCTGGGATCGCTGAGGTCTAAAGAAGTATTCACGTGCCTCGCTCCTTTTTCTCCCCGCAGCTTGTGGGGGTGGGAAACCCGGGATTTGGGATTCGCTTGCTCTTTTGTGGGAATGCATTTTTCACTGCTTGCCCTGGGGAAAAGAACTGGGAAAAGAATTGAAGTCTGGTTTCGCTAGGGTTGCTTCTATTAGGAATAGAAGAATATCTTGAACAAATGCAAAAGTCTAACTGTAGAGTAGATAATCCACAAAAAGACATATAATTGGGAACCAGGAGAAACTCAGACCCACAGAATGAAGCTTATCGTGCAGAAGACAGCCCGTGAATCCTAGACACTTACTTGATTCATTCAACCAATAATTCAACAAATTCCTTTTGTGCCTCGTCTTTCACTCACTCCATATACATTTATTGAGTTTCAACTGTGTATCAAACACTCCTGGGGATTCCAAGTTAAATAAGAAACTTACCTCAAAGTTTATTCCATTGAGAGAGATGGACAGAAATTCCAAAACGCTGTAAATATGGTAATAAGAACATATTGGGCATTGTGATAGGACAGTGCACCTGATTATAAACGGTGTGAGTACCAGGGCCACGATATCCACATCTGTTTTGCCAGCTAGTGTAATGGCTCTCGGTTTTAAATTTATCTGTGTGTATTCTATTTCATTGAAGAAATAGCTTCTTCCTTCCATTACTAAAGCCAACTCTCTTGAGCAATTCATTGGGTACATTCCCAAACCTTGGTCTTAGGCCCTTCTTTCTTTGATGTAGTTCTAAATCAGGAAAAAATCTTGTATACCCTAATAGCATCTTCAACTATATGTTTAATTTCGTTAATCATTGTTATTCCACAATTCTAAAAAGTCTACACTGTGTTAGGCACTGCCAAATGTTAATAGGATGAACATGGCCTGGGGCTCATGCCTGTTATCCCAGCACTTTGGGAGGCCAAGGCAGGCAGATCACTTAAGTTGAGAAGTTTGAGATCAGCCTGGGCAACAAAGTGATACCCTGTCTCTACAAAAAATACAAAAATTAGCCGGACGTGGTGGTGCAGGCCTGTAGTCTCAGCTACTTGGGAGGCTGAGGTGGGAGCATTGCTTAAGCCCGAGAAGTTGTAGTGAGCCAAGATTGCACCATCCTGGGTGACAGAGTGAGACCCTGTCTTAAAAAAAAAAGGATGAACATGACACAAAACCCTGTGTGTGATCTGTTATTGTTGCTGTTGGTTTTGGGTTTTTTGGTTTTGTTTTTTTGAGACAGTCTCACTCTGTCACCCAGGATGGAGTGCAGTGCATGATCTCAGTTCACTGCAACCTCTGCCTTCTGGGCTCAAGAGATCCTCCTACATCAGCCTCCCAAGTAGCTGAGATGACAGGCATACACCACCTTGCCCAGTTAATTTTTGTATTTTTAGCAGAGATGGGTTGTCACCATGTTGCCCAGGCTGGTCTTGAACTGGCCTCAAGTGGTCCTCCCAACTCAGCCTCCCAAAGTGCTGGGATTACAGGAGTGAATTACTGTGCCCAGCCTCAAATATTATGTTTTGAAAATGCCAGGCGCGGTGGCGCATGCCTGTAGTGCCAGCTACTCAGGAGGCTGAGGCTGGAGGATCGCTTGAATCCAGGAGTTCTGGGCTATAGTGCGCTATGCCGATGGTGTGTCCCCACTAAATTCAGCATCAATATGGTGATCTCCTGGAAGCAGGGTACCACCAGTTTGCCTAAGGAGGGGTGAACCAGCCCTGGTCGGAAATGGAGCAGGTCAAAACTCCTATGCTGATCAGTAGTGGGATTGCTCCTGTGAATAGCCACTGCACTCCAACCTGGGCAACATAGCGAGACCCCGTCTCTAAAACAAACAAACAAACATAAAAAAAAAATGGTGGGCTAGGTGTGGTGGCTCATGCCTGTAATCCCAGCACTTTGGGAAGTTGAAGTGGGTGGATCATGAGGCCAGGAGCTCAAGACCAGCCTGGCCAAGATGGTGAAACCCTGTCTCTACTAAAAATACAAAAATTAGCCAGGCGTGGTGGCACACGCCTGTAATCTCAGCTGCTCGGGAGGCTGAGATAGAGAATTGCTTGAACCCAGGAGGCAGAGGTTGCAGTGAGCTGAGATGGTGCTATTGCACTCTAGCCTGGGCCAGAGTGAGACTCCATCTCAAAAATAAATAAATAAATAAAAAATAAGATAAAGAAAAAGAAAATGGTAGCTCGTGCCTGTAATCCCAAGACTTTGAGAGGCCAAGGTGTTCACGACCAGCCTAGGTGACACAGCAGGGATTCTTTTGATACAAAAAAAAAAATTTTTTTTTCCACAGAATCTCATTCTGTCGCCTAGGCTGGAGTGAAGTGGTGTGATCTCGGCTCACTACAACCTCCACCTCCCGGTTGAAGCAATTCTCTTGCCTCAGCCTCCCCACCATGCCGAGCTAATTTTCTGTATTTTTAGTAGAGTCGGGGTTTTGCCTCATTGCCCAGGCGGGTCTCAAACTCCTGAGCTCAGGCAGTCCACCTGCCTCAGCCTGCCAAAATGCTAGGGCTACAGGGGTGTAAAATTATCTTCTAAAACAGTTTTATCAGTTTTCATTCTTACTAGCAGAATATGAAAAAAATACCCATTTCACCTTTTACTTTCTAGTACTAGGTATTCTTATGTTCCTTTTTCCAAACTAGAAATAATTTTTTTATTTTTGATTATTGAAAAAACACTTTTGTCAGGTAATGGCCACTAAAAAAATAAAAAAACAAAAAGAGAAAAAACACTTAAACATTGCAAATACAATTTTAAAAAA
The DNA here is from genome assembly GCA_963573385.1 of Cacajao melanocephalus. NCBI lineage: Eukaryota > Metazoa > Chordata > Mammalia > Primates > Pitheciidae > Cacajao > Cacajao melanocephalus. Next base: position 62,738 of record CAUYLG010019937.1, read on the forward strand.
ATGGAGATGGAGTCTTGCTGTGTTGCCCAGGCTAGTCTTGAACTCCTGTCCTCAAGCAGTCTCTTACCTTGGCCTCCCAAAGTGCTAGGACTACAGGCATGAGCCACCACGCCTGTTCTGCAAAAACAGTTAAATAATGCTAAAATATTTTAGAAAGTAAAAACCACCAGCTAGAGTTCATATCTATTAACAAATAGCTGTGTATTTTTAAAAACTTTTTGTATACATATTATCGATTATGCTTAAGTTTCATTTTACCATTTATAGTGAATTGGATATATATAAAACTCTTTTAACCTCTTATTTTTACTTGGTTAAATATGATGGACATTTTTTTTTTTGAGATGGAGTTTTGCTTTTGTTGCCCAGGCTGGAGTGCAGTGGTGAGATCTTAGCTCACCGCAACCTCCATCTCCCAGATTCAAGCAATCTTCCTGCTTCAGCCTCCCAAGTAGCTGGGATTACAGGCATGCGCCACTACGCCCAGCTAATTTTTTGTGTTTTTAGTGGAGCTGGGGTTTCTCCATGTTGGTCAGGCTGGTCTCCAACTCTCCACCTCAGGTGATCTACCTGCCTTGGCCTCCTAAAGTGCTCGGATTAGAGGTGTGAGCCATGGCGTCCCGCTGATGAACATCTTTTAATGTTCATGAATATAAAGCTACATTAACATGTTTACCAGCAAATATATTCCATTGTATAAACATACCATAATTTACATAATCAGCCCTTATAGAAAGACATATTGTTTCAATTTATTATAAACAAAAATAATTCTAGGAATTCTGTTAATTTATAAACATTGAATGAGCTTTATTATAATATATAGTTGCCGAAGACTCAATTTTATGCAAGTTGAAACAATAAATGAAGGGTAGCAAATTAGAGAGCCTATAACTTTTGAACATGTATTCTATTGCTGCTTCAGTGAATTACCACAAACTTAGTGGCTTAAAACAAGATACATTTATTATTTTAGAGTTCCAGAGGTTAGAAGTCTAAAATTGTTTGCATGGCTGAGTTTATTCTGGAGGCTGTGGGAGAGAATCAGTTTCCATGACTTTTCCAGCTTCTATAGGCTTTCTGCATTCCTTGGCTCATAGCCTTGGCATCCCTCTGACATTGATTATACTGTCATATTTGTTACTCTATCTTAGACACTTCAGCCTCCTTCTTATAAAGACCTCTCTGATTACATTGGACCTAGAGGATAATCCAGGATAATCTTCCCATGGTAAGATTATCCTGCATAATTTAGTCACATTGGCAAAAATCCCTTTTGCTCTGTAAAGTAACATATTCACAGGTTTTGGGATTAGGACATGGACATCTTTTATTCTACCTACCACAAAACGTAAGATCTAAATTTGTTTAGAAATGGAGAACCTCAAGCCTCACCTCAGACCACATGAATCATGATCTGTATTTTAGCAAGATCCTCATGTGATTCTATGCATATTTAAAATTTGGTAAGTACTATCTTTCAATAAAATCAGAAGATACAGTTAAGCAAAAAGAAAATAAAGCATAGTCACAATACCCATCCAACTAGTGATAAACCCTCTTAGCATTTTGGCATTTATTTATTTCCAAAAGTGGGACATTCTGAACATAACGTTTTGCAACCCTCTTTTTTCACAATGCATTGTGAATGTGTAACATGTCAACAAATACCCTCAAGATAATTTTAGTTTATTTAATCAATTAATTGTGAGCGATGGGAAAGTTCTTCAAAGTTTAAATCTTAGACTACATTATAAGGTATTACAATTTCTTGCTCCATGGCCATTATCCGCCAGCATAAACATATACCCATGTATATTCTCTAAATCAGCTACATCTTAAATCAGCTACCTTGACTCACTCCAGCATGTCTGAACAGAACTGGGCAAGCTCCAAACCCTATGCATGCCATTCCTTATTTGGAAACCCTCCTGACCTCCTGACTAGCTTCCTCTTCTTCCTTGTCTTCTTCCTTGTTTCTTTCCCCCTTATATATTCAGGAAATTTCCAAGCACAGAATGTGACGTCCCATTCTGGGCAATGGAAACTGGACACAGCAGTAGGGTGATTGCATCAGGTTATGAAAGTTATAGATGTCCCTGGCTCCTTTGTTCAGGTGTACTCTTGTGGCAAGACTGCCGGCGAGTTGCACCCTTTCTGCAGGAAGTAAACTAGCCTTGCTGAGTTATCCATTGTCTTGGTGTGGATTTTTCCCGACATTATAAACCCATTTCCAACATTAATTACATTCTTTTTTTTTTTTGAGACCAAGTCTCCCTCTGTCACCCAGGCTGGAGTGCAGTGGCACAATCTCAGCTCACTGTAATCTCCGCCTCCTGGGTTTAAGCAATTCTCCTGCCTTGGCCTCCCTAGTAGCTGGGATTATAGGCACCTACCACCACGCCCGCCTAACTTTTGTATTTTAGTAGAGACAGGGTTTCACCATGTTGGCCAGCCTGGTCTCGATCTCCTGATCTCCAGCAATCCACATACCTCAGTCTCCCAAAGTGCTGGGATTACAGGCATGAGACACCGTGCCTGGCCTATTTATTTATTTATTTTTGAGAAGGAGTCTCGCTCTGTCGCTTAGTCTGTCTCCCGGGCTGGAGTGCAGTGACTCGATCTCAGCTTGCTGCAACCTCCACCTCCTGGCCTCAAGTGATTCTTCTGTCTCAGCCTCCCAGGTAGCTGAGATTACAGGTGCCCGCCACCATGATGGGCTAATTTTTGTATTTTTAAATTAGAGACAGTGTTTCACCATGTTGGCCAAGCTGGTCTTGAACGCCTTACCTCAGGTGATCCATCTGCCTCAGTTTCCCAAAGTGCTGGGATTTATAGGTGTGAGCCACGGTGCCCGACCTCAACATAATTTTATTTTTGTTATTGTCTTTTTTTTTAACATAATTTTAAATGGCCAGTTTGAATTTTATTATGTATGGATGTATTGTGATTTAATCATCCATCTTATTGGTGGTCATTTAGATAATTTTATCTTTTTACTTTAAAAAACAGCCCTTGTGTGATTGACATTCTCGGAATGCAGAGCTCGGTTCAAATCCTAACATGGGCTTTTACTAGCTTTTAACTTTAGGCAGGCTACTTGACTTCTCTGTGCTTCAATTTCTTCATCTGTCAAGCAGACATAAAGAAAACACCTACCTCATAAGGGTTGTTCTGAGGATTAAAATAGATAATTCCTGTAAAGATCTTAAAACTGTACCTGGAATATTTTAAATGAGCAATAGAAATTTTCTATTATTAATCTTTATGAACATTCTGCTATTTCCTTACAACTTCTCTTTTTATTATTTTACATATTTTAAGAAATAGTCGGTATTTTAAAAATATTTATCATTATTTATTTATTTTGAGATGGAGTCTTGCTCTGTTGCCAGGCTAGAATGCAGTGGCCGATCTCGGCTCACTGCAACCTCTGCCTCCCGGGTTCAAGCGATTCTCCTGTCTCAGCCTCCCGAGTAGCTGGGATTACAGGGGCCCACCACCATGCCAGGCTAATTACCGCATTGGTTTCACCATGTTGGCCAGGCTGGTCTCGAACTCCTGACGTCAAGTGCTCCGGCCGCCTCGGCCTCCGAAAGTGCTGGGATTACAGGCGTGAGCCACCGTGCCCACCCGTTATTATTTTTGAAATGGGGGTGCGTGTGTGTAGGAACTCTATATTTTCCAGGCTGCCTCAATCTCTGGAGTAGCTGGGACTACAGGTGAGCGACACTGTGCCTGGGTAAGTTCTTTTTAAGGATAAGAAAATTTAGGTGACTATGCTAGCTTTTAGCAGAGGCAGGCAGAACTGGATTTATGTCGTTTAAAATTTTGCCACTCTTGCTATTACTCAGGAGTAAGCGCCCAGCAATTTGGGTAAGTTAAAAAATAAATATTTGCTGGAGGGTGGGTGGAGTGATGGGAGTTAAGATTCTTTAAATAACTCTTCTCTGCCATGATGGATCCGCAATGGATATCTAGAATAGAAAGGGTGAAATGGTTCTCACTGAGGCTTCAATCAACCAGGGGGATAATTGAGCTCCTGGGGAGTGGAGCTGACCAGACCTATGGTTTCCATGGTGACGGATCCGGCTAGTACGGACTCTGGCTCTTTACATTGCGCAAGCTCACACAACTGATTTAGGTACCCCGCGCCTTTGGGTTTGAAGAGAAAGCCCCTCCTTCCTCTTCCCGCCGTTAGCCTATCGCCTTCTCCCTTTGCAGGTCGCGTGCGCGCTGGGCGCCTGTGACGTAGTTTTCGCGCGCCCTCGTCGTTTGGAGCCGCGACGCTAAACATGGCGTGTTCCTAGAAGCCGCTTTCGGCATCAGTAGGCGGCGGCGTGGGGACTGGCAGCGTGGGGCGCGGGACCAACCGACGCCACTTCGTGTTGGAAAGTGGGAGCGAGAGGGCCGGGCAATTCCCGACCGAACCAAACGGTGAGGCCCCGGCCCGAGAGCCACAGAGCGCGCGCGAGTGGAAGGGAGTGAGTTGGGCACCTGAGATCCGAGAGGCGAGGGAGGAACGTGGGGCTACCGGGAGATGAGGAATATCAGTAGCGAGGCAAGGGTGGCCTATAGGCTTGGCTGTCTGCGTAACCTTAGGAACCCGGGGAGCTGGGGTCTGGCCGAGGCAGCCCGGGAGTGGGCAGCGTGGTAGCGGAGCAATCTGGGTGTGGGGTGGGAGTGACTGTATGCTAGGCTGAGCAGAGCCAAGGGTACCCATTGTGGTCACGGTTGCGGACCTGGGTGATGCATTTGCCCTTGGAGGATAGCTGGTGCAAATTTTGAGATAAAGTGGTTATCTCGAGTATAAGACCATTGTGTATTATTACTGCGCACACGACCTTGTTGATAATAGCAATACTGTGATAGCTTTAAATATTAGACCGTTACATGCCTTTAATGAAAAAGTGAAGGTGGTTGTCCATTTATAGAGATGAGCTTCATGGAGAGGTATGGCCGCCAATTCTCAAGCTCAGCGACTCCTGCAGATTTATATTTGGGGGTATTTATGATTCAGCAAAACTACTTTGGCTCATTGCATTTGTCATTTTTCTTTATTATTTTGTGACATGGTGGTGAATGAGAGAAGTACTCCTACCTGAAAGTGATTTGACTAAATAGCAAGGAATGGTAAATTATCTACTAGTACCAAGGTTGCAGTTGACATATCTCCTCCCCTCCATAATTGAAATGAGCTCAGTTGTAGTGTGGTAGTGCCCTTCAGATTTCGGTGATTCTTCAGAAGGAAGTAAGGAAGAGCAGTTTGCAGCCATAATGCTCCCTCCCACCCCCGCCCTCGGATAGGAATTTTCCTCCTCCATTTTCATGTTATTTCAAACTTCTCTGTTCAGTAGAGAAGCTTTATATTAAAGGCAGGGTGACTCTTCTATAGGAGACATCCATTGCATGACACCTTTTACATCTTCCATCACTGAGGAAAATTTTGGTGAAATTAGAAAAATTTTCCCTATTGGTTATGATAGGGCTGGTATTTTCTCTATTTCTGCTGTAACCTAGCACAGGGTACAGTAGAAACAGTTTACATGTAGTAGTGGTTTGTGGCCATATATTATAGTCCCAGGGTAGGAGGGTGGTCTCTGCGCTAGTTGCACTTCCTAAAGCCAAAGAGAATTTTCACCACGAACACATTGGGCTGTGGCAATATGTTAGAGGTTTTAAACAAATATGTAAAGATTATTTGATCACTAATAGAAAAAGCTTCGGATTTTGTTATGTTCGAATATATTTACATTTAGAATCAAACCAGAATGGAGAATGATCCTTATAGGCATGTGACTATTAAAATACACTTAAGATTTTTTTCCAGAAACAATTTTTTCCCCAGTGATAAAAATATTCAAATTTTGGGTAAGGGAATGTTTGGTTAGTTGGATTTTGACCTTTGTATTACATGTTTGTACCTATATGTGTGTATGTATTTAACCTCACTTCTAATTCAGTGTTACTGGTGGTAATATTTTTTCCTTTCTTTGAATCAGCTCCAAATGGGGACTGTTAATTTCAGAGCATTTAAGGAATGGCAAAACACATTTAGTGCAGATGTGAGTCTGTAGTGTCTTTGGTTTTCTGACTGTCAGACTGATTACAGATAAGTCCACAATTACAAGCTTTGCAGAGCTTAAGTTGCATCAGTGTTCTTTATCCTTGCTACTCCAGTACCCAGTAAATGTTTGTTAGTGAATGAACACCTAAGTTGTGGTTAGAAATGCATGATCTGAGGCTCAGTGTAGAGCTGCTGAATCAAAATCTGCATTTTTAACAAGATATCTAGATTAAAGGAATGTTCAGTAAATCTTGAGATGCACTACTTTGGTTGGTAACAGTTGAAGAACACTGAGGTAATGCACAAACCTGTATGAAAATTTATAGCATCATTTAATTTAATCTGAGGTAATCTTATGCTGATTATCCAGTCTGATGAAACTGAGGCCTAGAAAGGTAAGTGACTTGCATGAGGTCATACTCTAGATTTATAACTCAGGTTCTGATTCATTCCAGTGCTTTTTCTTTTGCTAGTTACTGTCAGAGCTTGTTATATTAAAAATGGACTAACATTCATGAATGATAGGCGTTCATTCAATAACAAATGTTTACTGGATACTGGACAGACAGTCCAACAATCCTGTGTGTCCCTGCTCACTGTACCTGTTTATCATGGTGGCATTAATCCACCACCTTCCCTCCTTTTTTCTCCCCACCTCGAGGCAGAGTTTCACTCTTGTTGCCCAGTCTGGAGTGCAATGGCACGATCTTGGCTCACCACCTCACCACAACCTCCGCCTCCCAGGTTCAAGAGATTCTCCTGCCTCAGCTTCCCAAGTAGCTGCGATTACAGGCTACCACCACGCCCTGCTAATTTTTTGTATTTTTAGTAGAGATTGGGTTTCTCCATGTTGGTCAGACTGGTCTTGAACTCTCCACCTCAGGTAATCTGCCTGCCATGGCCTCCCAAAGTGCTGGGATTACAGGTGTGAGCCACTGCACCTGGCCAGCCACCTTCCCTCTTTACTTTATTTTGTTGTTACTGTTTGAGATGGAGTCTCACTGTACTTTTTTTGTTGTTGTTGTTTTTTGAGACAGGGTCTTGCTGTCACCCATGCTGCAGTGCAGTGGTGCGATCTCTGCTCACTACAAGCTCTGCCTCTGGGGTTCAAGCTATTCTCCTGCCTCAGCCTCCTGAATAACTGGGATTACAGGTGCTTGCCACCACACTTGGCTAATTTTTATATTTTTAGTAGAGACAGGGTTTCACCATTTCAGCCAGACTGGTCTTGAACTCCTGACCTCAGGTTAGCCGTCCACCTTGGCCTCCCAAAGTGATGGGATTACAGGCCCCTTTCTGACTCTTTTTTTTTTTTTTTTTTAAAGACGAAGTTTGCCTCTTGTTGCCCAGGCTGGAGTGCAATGGCGCAATCTAGGCTCACTGCAACCTCTGCCTCCTGGGTTCTAAATGATTCTCTTGCCTCAGCCTCCTGAGTAGCTGGGGTTACAGGCATGTGGCACCACGCCCGGCTAATTTTGTATTTTTAGCAGAGATGGGGTTTCTGGAGGGTGGAAGTCCAAGATCAAGGTTCAGATAAGATTGATTTTCTGTAAGACCTCCATCTTTGGCTTGCAGATGGCCACCTTCTTGCTGCCTCTTCTCGTGGTCATCCCTGTGTGTACATGCATCGCTGCTGTCTCTTTTTCTTTCTTTCTTTTTTTTTCCCCCCACTCTTGTCTCCTAGACTGGAGTGCAGTGGTGCGCTCTCGGCTCTTGCCTCAGCCTCCCAAGTAGCTGGGATTACATGCATACGCCACCACGCCTGGCTAATTTTGTATTTTTAGTAGAGATGGGGTTTCTCCATGTTGATCAGGCTGGTCTCCAACTCTGGACCTGAGATGAGGTCTCCCAGAGTGCTAGGATTACAGGCATAAGCCACTGCTCCCGACCTTCAACTATTTACTTATCAAATCTTGTTTCAATTCTTTACTCCTGACTTCAGGCCTAGGCCTCCCAAAGTGCTGGGATTATAGGCGTGAGCCACTGCGCCCGGCCTTCAACTGTTTACTTATTTATCAAATCTTGTTTCAATTCTTTCATCTACTTCTTTTTCCCTACTGCTACTACACTGGCTCAGATTATCATTTATTATCTAGACTTTTGTGTAAACCTTGTAAATTGACCTTTGTTTCCAAGCATGCAGACCATTCCTCTCCACCCTGCCTTTTACTCAAGACAGATTGTGTTGGTGTTCTGCAGTCCTCTTGTGCACACCTTCAGATTAAAATCCAAAGTATGTAGTTTTGGGACTAAGGACCTTAGGCCCGGTGCAGTGGCTCACACCTGTAATCGCGGCGCTTTGGGAGGCCAAGGCCAGCAGATCACCTGAGGTTAGGAGTTTGAGACAAGCCTGGCTAACATGGAGAAACCCCATTTCTACTAAAAACACAAAAATTAGCTGGGCATGGTGGTGCGTGTCTGTAATCCCAGCTACTCAGGAGGCTGAGGCAGGAAAATTGCCTGAACCTGGGAGGCGGAGGTTGCAGTGAGCCAAGATCGTGCTATTGCACTCCATCCTGGGACACAAGACTGAAATTCTGTCTCAGGGAAAAAAAGAAAAAAAGGACCTTAATGATTTGGACATTGCCCACTTTTTGTTTTCACCTTCTTTTCACATTCTGGACCACTTTCCTCACGTTCTTGTGTCATGGCAAAACTATTTACAATTCCTCAAGAGTGTTAAGATGTCTTTAAAAGTTCAGGCCTTTATATGCCTAGAATATACCCATCACCTGTCTGACAGACACCCTATAACATGCATTCATTTGGGTAACTCCTACTCAACTTATAGGACTTATTTCAAATGCTACCCTCTTCCCCTCTGGGAAGCCTCATTCTCTATCTCTTTAAAAGAGAAACATAAGAGACAATCTCGCTATGTTGCTCAGGCTGATCTCAAACTTCTGGCCTCAAGTGATCCTTCTGCATCAGCGTCCCAAGTAGCTGAGATTATAGACATGCACTACTGCACCTGGATGGAAGCCTCAGTCTCTCTAGAGTGAGTTATGTTCTCCTCATAACCTTTCTCTGTGGTAGTTTGTCATAGCCTTTATACTATAGTATAATTGTTCTTTGTGTTTTTTCTCTTTAGACTTGATTGAAAGACTCCCTTATTTTTTGTCTCTCAGAGTAGTGTCTGACCAGTAGAGGCTGCTTCATTGTTGAATACTGTGAGTGCAAGTTGAATTACTAGGGGCTGAAAAGAAGGTGGAATGTTACATACTTGAGGTTAGACCAGGTGGGATTGAAAAATCAAAGATTTGAGTACTTTTTGTGGCTTTACACAATGAACTATAAGCAGAACTTGAGATTTATTTATTGAATTCATTTATTTAACAAGTATTTATTCATCACTTTCATATGTGCCAGGTACTCTTCTAGATACTAGGATATAGCTTTGAACAAATTGAAGTTTCTGGTATTTAAATACTAATCAAGGGAGTCTGTACTATAACCACATATATTTTATTTTATTTATTAATTTTTTGGGTTGAGGATGGAGTGTTACTTGTTGCGCAGGCTGGAGGAATGCAGTGGTGCAATCTTGGCTCACTGTCAACCTCTGCCTTCCAGGTTTAAGCAGTTCTCTTGCCTTAGCCTCCTGAGAAGCTGGGATTATGGACATCTGCCACCATGCCCAGCTAATTTTTGTATTTTTAGTGGAGACGGGGTTTTATTATGTTGGTCAGGGTGGTCTTGAACTCCTGACCTCAAGTGATCCACCTACCTTGCCCTCCCAAAGTGCTAGAATTATAGGCGTGAGCCATCACACCCAGCCAACACATATATTTTATAGTTTAAAATGTATGTGTTTACAGTACAGTAAGCTATTTACAGTACTATGAACAGTATTCATATAATTAATCATATTATGCAGAAAAATTAAGAAGGATATAGGGACCATAAAGATTCTGGGTTGAGGAGTGAGCTGTTTTAGATTGGCAGTTAGTGGAGACCTCTTTGAATAGAGGACAACTTGAGCAGAATGGAATGCCATCAAAGAGCAGGACATGCTTTTATCTAGAGACAAGAGCTTTCCAGCCAGAGGGAACAAATTGTACAAGGGAAGGATAAGATAAATTTTATATATTTTTCACTAAAGATGGACGCATGTCTCCAAGTCTCTGTTACTATAGATAACTAGGATGTACAGACAAGTTAGTGCTTGTCTCCTTATTCTTGTATGCCTAGTCTCCTTTATGTTAGACATTGCCTTTATTATTATATTTAAAAAATTGCTTCATATTTACTTTGACTAGAACTCAAAAACACATTCATGTCTTTATCTCAAATTTTCTTTTGGTAGAGTGATGCAATATTTATAGAAGTGGAAGCAGTGCTGTAAAGAAGTTCTTAGGTGTCATATTTTGCCTCAAGGTGAGGTTTTTGTTTTTATGTTTTGAATCTCATCTTTCTTGCATTGCATTACTCTCTAGGTGCCCATTCATTTCTTTCCCTCAGGAGCTTAGCATTCTTTGCCCTATCCTCTTAAACCCTGTAATCCCTGTTACATTGAGAATTCTAAAGTTCCTTGCTTCCCCCAGCCCGCCTTGAGGGGAAAGGATGCTTGGAACATACTCTTTGGAATGTAGTACTTCTTACCATCAGGTGGCACTGCATACTATTCAATTTATTTTATTTTATTATATTTTATTTTCTAGATGGAGTTTCACTCTTGTTGCCTAGGCTGGAGTGCAGTGGAACGATCTCGGCTCACTGTAACCTCCGCCTCCTGGGTTCAAATGATTCTCCTGCCTCAGCCTCCTGAGTAGCTGAGATTACAGGCACATACCACCATACCGGCCTCATTTCTTGTATTTTTAGTAGAGACAGGGTTTCACTATGTTGGCCAGGCTGGTCTCGAGTGCTTGACCTCAGGTGATCTGCCCGCCCCGGCCTCCTAAAGTTCTGGGATTACAGGCCTGAGCCACGGCGCCCTCCAAACACATTTCTAACAAGCAGGAGTTTGCAGGTTTTTTGGAAACACCAAGCAGAGTTTAGGTCCTTTGAAACTCTTGAGTAGATTTGATATTTTAGGAGTAGGGAAGAGAAAGCAAGCAAATTGCGCCTCTCTTTGATGTCACATATATTTTGTTGTGCATTTTTTCCTCCCAGACAAACCAGTTTTTGACAGTCTGCATGAAGTGTCGTAGGACAGGTGTCTGCAGCCCTCAGGCCATGGACCAGTATCAGTCAGTCCATGGCCTGTTAGGAACTGGGCCACACTGCAGGAGTTGAGCATTGGGGGTGAGTGAGCATTACTACCTGAGGTCCATCTCCTGTCAGATCAGCAGCAGCCTTAGATCCTCGTAAAAGCTCCAATCCTGTTGTGAACTGCACATGAAAAGGATCTAGGTTGTGCACTCCTTATCAGAATCTAACTAATGCCTGATGATCTGCAGTGGAACAGTTTCATCCAGAAACCATCCTCCCCTGCCCTCGACCCCTCTCCCACTGCTCCACCCCATCTGTGAAAAAATTGTCTTCCATGAAACCAGTTCCTGGTGCTAAAAAGGTTGGGGACTGGGGTCATAGGGAATAACAGCAGTAGCCCTGGTGGTTCTTTTAGCTGAAGGTATTTGGAAAGTATATGGAAGCATCTTTAATTAATCTCTGTGAAGTGTTAATAACATCTAATATGCAGGGACAGAGATGCTAAACAACCTGCAATGCATGCACAGAGAAGTATTTTCTTATCCAAACTGCCAAAGACTTCTGCTGAGAAACTGAAATGAGTCCAGTTGTTGCTGTACACATTTGAATCCAGATGTTGTAGTACACACTAGCATCTTTGGAACCTCCTTGTCTTATGCCGAAAGTCTTATGTTCTTTCACCTTGCTTTAATTTCTTGATCTTTTTGGCCCTGAGTTAACATCAAATACTGTAGAAACTATAGCTATATATATTTTTTTTTAAGAGACAGGGTCTTACAATGTTGCCGAGGCTGGTCTCGAACTCCTCAGCTCAAGTGATCCTCCCACCTCCGCCTCCTAAAGTGCTGAGATTATAGGGTGAGCCACCATGCCTGGCCTATATAAGTAAAAAAAAAAATTTTTTTTTTTAATTTTGAGACGGAGTTTCAAAACACTCTTGTTGCCCAGGCTGGAGTGCAATGCTGGGATCTCAGGTGACTGCAGCCTCCTCCTCCTGGGTTCAAGTGATTCTCAGCCTCTCAAAGTGCTGGGATTATAGACATGAGCCACCATGCCTGGCCCACATTTTTTAAAACTTAAAAAAATTTTTTTTTTTTGAGACAGAGTTTTGCTCTGTTGCCAGGCTGGAGTGCTGTGGCATGATCTTGGCTCACTGCAACCTCTGCCTCCTGGGTTCAAGTGATTCTCCTGCCTCAGCCTCCTGAGTAGCTGGTACTACAGGCACACACCACCACACCTGGGTAATTTTTGTATTTTTAATAGAGACGGGGTTTCACCATGTTAGCCAGGATAGGAAAAAATTGTTTTTTAAAGACAAGGTCTCACTCTGTCACCTGGGCTAGAGTGCAGTGGCACAATCAAAAAACAAAAAATTTAGCCAGGAATGGTGGCACAAACCTCACAGCTAGCTGGGATTGCATGCGCCACGACACCCGGCTAATTTTGTATTTTTAGTAGAGGCAGGGTTTCTCCATGTTGGTCAGGCTGGTCTTGGACTCCCGACCTCAGGTGATCTACCCATCTTGGCCTCCCAAAGTGCTGGGATCACAGGCGTGAGCCACCATGCCTGGCCCACATTTTTAAAAAATTAAAAAAAAATTTTTTTTTAGAGACAGGGTCTCACTCTGTCGCCTGGGCTAGAGTGCAGTGGCACAGTCTTAGCTTACTACAAGGTCAAACTCCAGGGTTCCGCCCCACTCAGCCTCCTGAGTAGTTAGCTGGAATGGTTTATGTCACTACTCCTGGCTAAATTTTTTGTTTTTTATTTTTTTTATGGAATTGAGGTCTTGCTATGTTGCCCAGACTGGCCTCAAATTCCTGGACTGAAGCTGTCCTCCCACCTAGACCTCCCAAAGAGCTGAAATTACTGGCTTGAGCCACCACGCATGGCCATCTCTTGTGGATTTTGACATTTACATGGTCAAAGCACTTAAAAAAAAACAGCTTTATTGAGCTATAATTCACAGTCCATGTAATTCACCCACTGAAAAAAGTGTACAATTCAATGGTTTTTAGTATACTCACAGAGTTGTGCAACCATTATTACAATCAGTTTTAAAATATTTTCATCATCCCAAAGAGAAACAATGACCTATAAGTAGTTGCTCCACATTTTCCTCCAGTTCCCTAGCCTAGGCAGCCACTAATCTACTTTTTGTTTTATAAAATTGCCTATCCTTTATATTTCATATAAATGGAATCATGCAATCTGGTTTTATTTGACTGGCTTCTTCCGCTTAGGGTGATGTTTTCAAGGCTCATTCATGTTTTAGTATGTTAGAGAATTTTATTCCTTTTTATGCGAAATAATACTTTATTGAATGGAAATACCACATTTTGTTTTATTTATTTAGTTTTTTGAGACAGAGTCTCACTGTGTGGCCCAGGCTGGAGTTTAGTGGCGTGATCTTGGCACACGGCAACCTCCGCCTCCCAGATTCAAGTGATTCTCGCACCTCAGTCTCCTGTGTAGCTGGAATTACAGGTGCACGCCACCATGTCCGGTTGATTTTTGTGTTTTTAGTAGAGATGCAGTTTTACCATGTTGGCCAGGCTGTTCTCAAACTCTGGACCTCAGGGGATCCACCCACCTCGGCCTCCCAAAGTGCTGGGATTATACGTGTGAGCCACTGTGTCTGGCTGAAATACCACATTTTATTTACGCATTTATCACATGTTGCATATTTAAGTTGTTGTCAGTTTTTTGCTATCATTAATAATGCTGCAGTGAACATCTGTGTACAAATTTTTGTGTGGACATACTCATTTCTTTTGAGTATATGTCTAAAGGTAGAATTGCTACATTATATGTTGTTCCGTGTTTAACATTTTGAGGAACTACCAGACTTTTCCAAAGTGGCCATTTTACATTCGCACCAACAATGCATGAGGGTTGCAGTTTCTCCTTACCGATGCCTCATCATCTTTTTTTAAAAAGCTGGACACCGTTGATCAGATCATTATCTTTTTGATTATAGCAGTAGTAGTGGGTATGATATCATTGTGGTTTTATTTTTTTAATTTTAATTTGTATTTTTTAATAGAGCTGGGGTTTTGCCATGTTGCCCAGGCTGGTCTTGAACTCCTGAGGCTCAAGCAGTCCGTCAACCTCGGCCTCCCAAGGTGCTGGGATTATGGGTGTGAGCCACCTCGCCCAGCCTCATTGTGGTTTTGATTTGTGTTGCCCTAATTGCTAATGATGTTGCTAGTCATAGACTTATTGACCATTTTGGTATCTTCTTTAACCACCTATTTAAAGCCTTTGCCTGTTTTTAAATTGGGTTATCTTTATATTATTGGGTTGTATAAGAGTTCTTTATATGTTCTAAGTCCAATTCCCTTATCAGATGTATAGTTGGCAAGTATTTTCTCTCATTCTGTGGGTTGTCTTCACTTTTTTTTTTTCCTGAAAGAAAGAAAAGGAGAGAAAAGAAGAAAGAAACAGTGAAAGAAAGAAAAAAAAGAATGTAAGAGAGAAAGAGAAAGAGGGAGAGAGAACAGGATTCTTGTTCTATTACCCAGGCTAGAATGCAGTCTAAAAATGGGTATTAAAAACCTCTTTTATGCCAATAATTGTGCTTAACAATGGAGACAGGAAGGAATAAGGGATGAAAATAACAA
>CAUYLG010019938.1:0-57738 GCA_963573385.1 Cacajao melanocephalus
GTATTGCCTAGGTCTTCTTCTGGGGTTTTTATGGTTTTAGGTTTTACATTTAAGTCTTTAATCCATCTTGAGTTAACTTTTGTATAAGGTGTAAGTAAGGGGTCCAGTTTCAGTTTTCTGCATATGGCTAGCCAGTTTTCCTGACACCATTTATTAAATAGGGAATCCTTTCCCCATTGCATGTTTTTGTCAGGTTTGTCAAAGATCACATGGTTGTAGATGTGTGGTACTATTTCTGAGGCCTCTGTTCTATTCCATTGGTCTATATATCTGTTTTGGTACTAGTACCATGCTATTTTGGTTACCAAACTATACTAGCCTTGTACTATAGTTCCAGGTAGCGTGGTGCCTCTAGCTTTGTTCTTTTTGCTTAGGATTGTCTTGGCTATATGGGTTTTTTTAAGTTCAATATGAAATTTAAAGTAGTTTTTTTTTTTTAAATCTGTGAAGAAAGTTAATGATAGCTTGATGGGGATAGCATTGAATCTATAAATTACTTTGGGCAGTATGGCCCTTTTTACAATATTGATGCTTCCTATCCATTAGCATGGATGTTTTTCCATCTGTTTGTGTCCTCTCTTATTTCCTTGACCAGTGGTTTGTAGTTCTCCTTGAAGAGGTCCTTCACATCCCTTGTAAGTTGTATTCCTAGGTATTCTATTCCTTTTGTAGCAATTGTTAATGGGAGTTCAGTCATGATTTGGCTTTCTGTCTATTATTGGTGTGTAGAAATGCTTGTGACTTTTGCACATTGATTTTGTATCCTGAGACTTTGCTGAAGTTGCTTATCAACTTAAGGAGTTTTTGGGCTGAGATGCTGGGGTTTTCTAAATATACAATCATGTCATCTGCAAACTGAGACAATTTGATTTCTTCTCTTCCTTTTGAATACCCTTTATTTCTTTTTCTTGACTGATTGCTCTGGCAAGAACTTCCAATATTATGTTGAGTAGGAGTGGTGAGAAAAGGCATCCTTGTCTTGTGCTGGTTTTCAAAGGAATGCTTCTAGTTTTTGCCCATTCAGTATGATATTGGCTGTTGGTTTGCCATAAATAGCTCTTGTTATTTTGAGATATATTCCATCAATACCTAGTTTATTGAGAGTTTTTAGTGTGAATAGGTGTTGAATTTTATCGAAGGTCATTTCTGCATCTATTGAAGTAATCATGTGGTTTTTGTCATTGGTTCTGTTTATGTGATGGATTACCTTTATTGATTTGCATATGTTGAATTAGCCTTGAATTCCAGCGATGAAGCCAACTTGATCATGGTGGATCAACTTTTCGATATGCTGCTGGATTCGGTTTGCCAGTATTTCATTGAGGATTTTCACATTGATGTTCAACAGGGATATTGGTGTGAAATTTACTTTTTGTGTGATGGTATCAGGATGATGCTGGCCTCATAAAATGAGTTAGGGAGGAGTTCCTATTTTTCTGTTATTTGGAATAGTTTCAGAAGGAATGGTACCAGCTCCTTTTGTACCTCTGGTAGAATTCGGCTGTCAATTCATCTGGTCCTGGGCTTCTGGTCCTGGGCTTTTTTTGTTGGTAAGCTGTTAATTCCTGCCTCATTTTCAGAAATTATTATTGGTCAGTTCCGGGATTTGACTTCTTCCTGGTTTAGCCTTGGGAGGGTGTATGCATCCAGGAATTTATCGATTTCTTCTAGATTTTATGGTCTCTTTGCATAGAGGTGTATATAGTATTCTCTGATGGTAGTTTGTATATCTGTGGGATCAGTGATGATATCCCCTATATTATTTTTTAATGTGTCTATTTGATTCTTTTCTCTTTTCTTCTTTATTAGACTGGCTAGTGGTATATCTATTTTGTTAATCTTTTCAAAAAACCAGCTCCTGGATTCATTGATTTTTTGGAAAGGTTTTGTGTCTCTATCTCCTTCAGTTCTGCTCTGATCTTAGTTATTTCTTGTCTTCTGCTAGCTTTTGAATTTGTTTGCTTTTGCTTCTCTAGTTCTTTTAATTGTGATGTTAGGGTGCCTATTTTAGACCTTTCCTGCTTTCTCCTGCAGGCATTTAGTTGTATAAATTTCCCTCTAAACACTGCTTTAGCTGTATCTCAGAGATTCTGGTAAGTTGTGTCTTTGCTCTCATTGGTTTCAAAGAACTTCTTTATTTCTGCCTTCATTTTGTTGTTTACCCAGTAGTCATTAAGGAGCAGGTTTGTTCAGTTTCCATGTAGTTATGTGATTTTGAGTGAGTTTCTTAATCCTGAGTTCTAATTTGATTGCATTGTGGTCTGAGAGACTGTTGGTTATAATTTTCATTCCTTTGCATTTGCTGAGGCGTGTTTTACTTTCAATTATGTGGCCAATTTTAGAATAAGTGTGATGTGGTGCTGAGAAGAATGTATATTCTGTTGATTTGGGGTGGAGGGTTCTGTAGATGTCTTTTAAGTCTGATTGGTCTAGAGCTTAGTTCAAGTTGTGAATATCCTTGTTAACTTTCTGTCTCATTGATCTGTCCAATATTGACACAGTGGTGTGTTAAATTCTCACACTAATATCGTGTGGGAGTCTAACTCTCTTTGTAGGTCTCTAAGAACTTGCATTGTTAATCTGGGTGCTCTTGTATTGTGTGCATGTATATTTAGGAAAGTTAGCTCTTCTTGTTGCATTGATCCCTTTACCATTATGTAATGCCCTTCTTTGTCTTTTTTTGTCTTTGTTGGTTTAAAGTGTATTTTATTAGAGACTAGGATTGCAACCCTTGCTTTTTTTTCACTCTCCATTTGCTTGGTAAATATTTCTCAATCCCTTTATTTTGAGCTTATATGTGTCTTTGCACGTGAAATGGGGCTCCCTAATACAGCACACTGATGGGTCTTGACTCTTCATCCAATTTGCCAGTCTGTGTCTTTTAATTGGGGTACGTAGTTTGTTTACCTTTAAGGTTCATATTATTATGTTTGAATTCGATCCTGTCATTATGATGCTAGCTGGTTATTTTGCCCATTAGTTGATGCAGTTTCTTCATAGTGTCAATGGTCTTTACAATTTGGTATGTTTTTGCAGTGGCTGGTACCGGTTTTTCCTTTCCGTATTAAGTGCTTCCTTCAAGAGCTCTTGTAAGCCAGGCTTGGTGATGACAAAATCTCTGAGCATTTGCTTGTCTGTAAAATATTTTAATTCTCCTTTGCTTATGAAGCTAAACTAGGCTGGATATGAAATTCTAATTCTGGGTTGAAAATTCTTTTCTTTACAAATGTTGAAGTTTAGTGGCAGCACTGCCCCTACCCCCTGGTCCCGGCTCCAAGCAGCCCCGAGGACAGGCTGTAGTTGGTGGCCACTGAGGGTGAGCTGCTGGTGCTGGACACTCACAGGCAGAGGGTGCTGTTCCACCCACTGTTCCAGAGTTCTGAGCCATGATGGTGTTAGTGCGGCATTTCCTGTGTTACATCTGCAAGGAATACGTAGAGGATCTGGCCAAAATCCCCAAGAGTTTCTTACAAAAAGCAAATGTCACCCTTATAGTGATTGGACAGTCATCCTATAATCATATAGAGCCTTTTTTGCAAACTGACTGGATATTCTCATGAAATCTATGTCGATCTCAAGAGAGAAATTTATATAAGATTGAGAAAGGAGGTGAAGAAATTGCTTTCTCAGGACAGAGTCCCCACATAAATTCAAATCTATTCTCAGAAGCCTTTGGAGCCTGTGATGGGCAATAACTGGAACTCTCTTTGATTTTCAACGACATCCATTTCGGCAAGGTGGAACTCTCATTTTAGGTCCATGCAACAACATCCATTTTATACACTGTGATAGGAATAGGTTGGATCACAAATCTGTCAACTCTGTTTTACAGCTTGTAGGAGTTCAGCATTTGAACTTTACAAACAGACCTTCAGTTATCCATGTATGACTTAACATGGAATCAGTCACTTTCAACTGGACCTTCTGGAATGTGACCTTCAATGCTGGGAGGTAATATCCTTGCGCAGTGTCTAACTTGCTGTCCCTTCCCAGCCTTTGAGGACTTAGGGAAGCATAAAGAGGCCTTGAACCAGTTGAACTGCATGCTGAGAAGCAACAGTTGTCAAAAATGTAATACATACTTCCATTTTATAGCTTTTAAAATTTTATGCAAAATAACAAAAATGAATATACAAAATATAACTTTAAAAGCTATAAAATCATAAATACCATTTAAATTATTTTACATTATGGTATATTCAGTCATGAAAGATTTTTTGGCAATTAATATAAATTCTGATGGAGAATATATAAAGGGAAGGGAGAAACACAAGACCATTGTATTCAGTGAGAAAAGCAAAATATCAAATTCTGTCAACCAAGCATTTTTATAAGTATATGTTTGTATTTTTGTATGCCCAGGGAAAAGACAGAAAATAAACACCAAAATGTTGCCAGTCGGTATCTCTGTGTTAAGATTACAGTGTTATTATTTTTTCTGTACTTTTCTGTATTTCCCAACTGTTCTATAATGAGCATGATTAATATTGTGGGGCCAGGAAAAGATCTTTAAACATGATATCACAAAAGTGCAAATTATATAGGCTGCAGTCCACGTTTTCATCCTAATTGCTTTACTCAGAGGAACTGTGGCAATCCAAACATCTCACATATAGCCAGTGTCCACAGAACCTTCTCACTACTCACTTGCTATCCATTTCACTAGAATTTTTAGGGATTATGGGAGCTATGGAGCATAAATTTGTTTTATGTATGTAAGATACGTATTTAAAATATGGTTAGTGTGCTTTTTGAAAGGGAACTATAAGAATTTTTTTTTTTGAGATGAAGTCTTGCTCTGTTGCCCAGGGAGTGTGAAATCTCAGCTCACTGCAACTTCCATCTCCTGGGTTCAAGTGATTCTTCTGCCTCAGCCTCCCAAGTAGCTGGGATTACAGGCGCCCACTACCACACTGGCTACTTTTTGTATTTTTAGTAGAGACAGGGTTTTGCCATGTTGGCCAGGCTGGTCTTGAACTCCTGCCTTGGCCTCCCAAAGCTCTAGAATACAGGCATGAGCCACCATGACCAGCCAAGAATTGTTTAAATTTTAAAAAACTTTGTAACTTAAATGTACACTATGGTTTAGTTGTGCATTCCTAGAAACTATTATTTCTCACCCCAAAATTGCTCTTATTTCGAAGACTGTTGTCATCTTTTATTTTTCTAGAATCTTAATCTGTTTAGTTGGGAAGTATCCCAGAAATCCTGATGAAAAGTATAGCAAAATCAGAATTTTGGTAATTATTAGCAAGTATAATGCTGCTTTGAACTCAATATTTTTATATAAAGCATATGAAGTTACAAAAAAATTTAATGTATTAAAATATTTGAATATATTTTCATGCTTGTATAATTATGTTTTTATTCAATAAAAATGAAATTTATCATTTAAAATTACAGAAAAAATAAATGTTGAATATTGGCCCCACTCTCTTGCTGCTTTTAGGGTTTCTGTAGAGATATCTGCTGTTAGTCTGATGGGCTTCCCTTTGTGGGTAACCTGACCTTTCCCTCTGGCTGCCCTTAACATTTTTTCTTTCATTTCAACCTTGGTGAATCTGACAATTATGTATCTTGGGGTTGCTCTTCTTGAGGAGTATCTTTGTTTTGTTCTCTGTATTTCCTAAATTTGAATGTTAGCCTGCCTTGCTAGGTTGGGGAAATTCTCCTGGATAGTATCTTGAAGAGTGTTTTCCAACATGCTTCCATTTTTCCTGTCACTTTCAGGCACACTAATCAAACCTAGGTTTGGTCTTTTCACATATTCCCATATTTCTTGGAGTCTTTGTTCATTCCTTTTCATTCTTTATCTACTTTTGGTCTTTGATGTTGGTGACCTTCAGATGGGGTCTCTGAGTGGATGTTCTTTTTGTTGATGTTGATGCGATTCCTTTCCGTTTGTTAGTTTTCCTGCTAACAGTCAGCCCCCTCAGCTGCAGGTCTGTTGGAATTTGCTGGAGGTCCACTCCATATCCTGCTTGCCTGGGTACCACTAGCGGAGGCTACAGAACAGCAAGGATTGCTGCCTGTTCCTTCTTCCGGAAGCTTTGTGCCAGAGGGGCTCCTGCCAGATGCCAGCTGGAGCTCTCCTGTATGAGGTATCTGTGGACTCCAGCTGGGAGGTGTCTCCCTGTCAGGAGGCACAGGAGTCAGGGATCCACTTGAGGAGGCAGTCTGTTCCTTAGCAGAGTTTGAGTGCTGTACTGGGAGAGCCACTGCTCTCTTCAGAGGTGGCAGGCAGGAATGTTTATGTCTGCTGAAGCTGCACCCACAGCTGCCCCTTCCTCCAGGTGCTCTGTTCTAGGGAGATAGGAATTTTATCTATAAGCCCTTGACTGGGGCTGCTGCCTTTTTTTCAAAGATGCCCTGACCACAGAGGAGGAATCTAGAGAGGCAGTCTGGCTACAGCAGTTCTGTGGCACTGCGGTGGGCTCTGCCCAGTTTGAACTTCCTGGTGGCTTTGTTTATACTGTGAGGGGAAAATCACCTACTCAAGCCTCAGTAATAGCAGAAGCCTCTTCCTCCACCAAGCTTGAGCATCCCAAGTCAACTTCAGACTACTGTGCTGGCAGCAAGAATTTCAAGCCAGTGGATATTAGTTTGCTGGGCTCTGTGGGGGTGGGATCTGCTGAGCTAGACCACTTGGCTCCCTGGCTTCAGCCACCTTTCCAGGGGAGTGAACATTTCTGTCTAACTGGCACTCCAGGTGCCACTGGGGTATGAAAAAAACTAGCAGTTTTAATTTTATTTAAAAACTTTTCCTTTGCATTTACAATTTGGCTGTTTGGTGCAAGAGGCCTTGCTATCTTGATTGTTAGCATGCCTTTCTCATTAAGTTTAATGATTTCTAGTGTTTGGTTTGAAGAGAGTGACATTGGACTCTTCCTTTCACTTGAACATTAATCGTAGAATTATTAATTGACCTAATTTTAATATTGTTTTGTCTCAGAGAATAGGGATGTCCAAAAAGAGGGGGAGATATGAGGGAACAGTTGGTTAGTGGAACAAGTGATCTTTGTTTTTGTTTTTATTGTGTGTTTCAGAATCCATAAAACATTTATTAATTAAGTACCATGTCTTATATGGGTAGAGTCCATGATGTCCCAAAAGCATAGCAATTGTAACATCAAAGACTACTTATTGCCCACACACGGTAGCTCATGACTGTAATCTGAGCACTATGAGAAAGGCCAAGGGGTGTGGATAGCTTGAGCTCAGGAGTTTGAGAACAGCCTGGGCAACATGGCAAAATTCCATCCGTACAACAATAAAAACAAAATTAGCCGGGGATGGTGGCACACACCTGTAGTCCCAGCTACTTGGCAGGCTGAGGTGGGAGGATCACTTGAGCCCAGGAGGTCGAGGCTTCAGTGAGCCATCATCATGTTGCTGCACTCCAGCCTGAGTGACAGAGCGAGACCCTATCTCAGAAAACAAAAACAAAAACAAAGATCACTTATCACAGATCACGATAATAGATAAAGTGATCATGAAAAAATTTCAAATACTGTGAGCATAATCAAAATGTGACACAGAGACATGAAGTGAGCATACATTGTTGGAAAAATGGTGCCAATGGACTTGCTCAACACAGGATTGTTACTAACCTTCAATTTGTAAAAAAAAAAAAAAATGCAGCATCTTGGAAACATAATAAAGTGAAGCATAGTAAAAACAGATATGTATGTATAAAGTTTAGTGAGTTTTAGTCTATTCAGAGTTGTACAACTAACACCACTGTTTAATTCCAAAAAGATTTTATCACTCCAAAAAGAAACCTATACCCATTGACTATCACTTTCCTTATTATCCCGTTATTAACTTTCAATCATTCTTTTTATGTTTCATATATAAATCCTTTATTGGGAATTTAATTTGTAAATATTTTCCCCCAGCATGTGGCTTGTCTTTTCATTCCCTTGACAGTATTTTAGAAAGATCAGCTGTTCTTAATTTTGATGAAATCCAGTTTATCTATTTTTTCTTTCATGTGTTGTTAAATTTTTTCCTCTTTCAAGTAGAAATAGTAGATCTTTTTGGAAAATTCCCCAATCCATACTTAAAACTCCTGGGTCTAGGAAAACTGCACCAATTTGCACCAATTTTTTTTTTTTTGACAGAGTCTGGCTCTGTCACCCAGGCTTGAGTGCAATGGCGTGATCTCAGCTCACTGCAAACTCTGCCTCCCTGGTTCAAGCAATTCTGCCTCAGCCTCCCAAGTAGCTGGGATTACAGGTGCCCACCACCACCCCCAGCCAATTTTTTATATTTTTAAAGAGATGGGTTTTTGATATGTTGCTCAGACTGATCTCAAACTCCTGACCTCAAGTCATCCATCCACCTTGGCCTCCCAAAATGCTGGGATTACAGGTGTGAGCTACTGCACCCAGCACAATTTTCACCAATTTTAAGGTAGGCTCTAACCAGTTTCATAAATTGTTTGATCCATGGTGTTGCAATTAATGTATGCATAGGGGTTAGCACAAATTGAGTTTCGATTTTCTGTTCTAATCTATTTATTTGTCCCAAGTCTTAAGAACTTGATTTTTCCAGAACCATTTGATATTCACCCAAATTACTAGGCAAAATAATTTATGAAGAAACAAGCAACCTAGGGACAGTAGTATGGAACCAAGTAACTCCTGATGGTCTGCAATAATTTATAAATAATCTTGAACCTAATTAACTAAGAAGGAACACAGGCTAAAAAAAACTGAGTTATCACCTAAATCTACAGAAAGTGCCACTGGATTTAATTTTCACTGGCAAAACCTATCAGAAAAGAGCAATAAAAATCTTAAATTCAAATCTTCTTCAAATGACTATAGCGCCAACTAATAAAATGTCAAGTATAAAATTAGTACATATTTTAGCTGGCTGGAAATTACTTACAAAGGGTTGTTTAACCACATAGAATGTGGGCTTTTGTTTTGCAACTAACCAGCACACAGAACCATAAATAGCTGATATGATTGGTTAAGAAGACAATATTTGAGGAAGAGACTTCTTATTTTACAAAATGGAAGCATTTAAAGCCAAAATGTTTACAAAATAAAAAAGAACTTGCCTTATATTTAAATTAGCAGTAACTATAATTTTAAAAAATATTTTTAAGATACTTAGACAACTTTTTATTGACTAGTGTTCTACTTTCAAACAATATAGGGACATATATGAAAAACAAACTCACCTGTAATAAATATTCCTACATTTTTTGGTAAGAAAGAACATATTAACATACAAATATATATAATTAATTGCATATTTACCATAAACTCTTCCAAAAGTCTTATATACTTGTAAATATCAAGAAGGGAATATCAGCACCTGAATTCTGCTTCAATTGCTATGCTCACCAAAGAAAACAGTTAGTAATTTAGACTAACACTAATGACACATAAGTAGATTTGCCGTGGTATACAGTGCTTATTTCCACATATTCTGTGTTGTAGTGATAAGCAGCAAGTAAAACAAAGAGCAATATTAAGTGAGGTATAAATAAACATTCTCTTTTTTTTTTCAGACAGTTTCACTCTTGTTAACCAGGCTGGAGTGCAATGGCACGATCTTGGCTCACTGCAACCTCCACTTCCCTGGTTCAAGCAATTCTCCTGCCTCAGCCTCCCAAGTAGCTGGGATTACAGGCATTCACCATCACGCCCAGCTAATTTTTTGTATTTTTAGTAGAGATGGGGTTTCCCCGTGTTGGTCAGGTTGGTCTCGAGCTCCGGACCTCAGGTGATCCTCCCACCTCGACCTCCCAAAGTGCTGGGATTACAGGCATGAGCCACCACGCTCAGCCCAAGAGTAAACACTTTCATTAGATTAGGATTTAATAACACACATTACTGATGAAAGATTAAAGGGCTTGGCTCAAATTGTTATGAGAGGAAGTTCTTTTGAAAGAAATGAAACACTGTATAATGCAAATATTCCAATATCTGAAAGATTCTGAACTCTCAAATACTTCTGGTCCCTGGCATTTTAGATAAGGGATATTCAACCTTTACTAAAATCAGGGATGTGAAATGGAGACAAAACTTCACAAACTTAACCTCAGGATTTCAAATTAAATACTAAGTGTTTCAGATTAAATAGCCTACAACTCCACCGGATACCATTGGAAGCAAAAAGTAAACTAGGTCCAGGAAGGTCAGAAAAACATGGAATTGTTTTTAACCACAGAATGCCACATAGAAAAATTACATATGGAAAGTTTGGGCAAATTTTGATAAATGTTGTTTTGGTAGAAACTTATTTTTAAGTAACAAATATGATTTTTATTAATAATTGTTGGGGGAGATGTGTGGAAAGAAAATGTGTGCTTTGGGTCACTTTAAAAATTCTGCTTAACTTGTAAAGGGTGTCTTTCTAAAGATCATTTAACTGAAGAAGAACAGAACATACCCAAAAAAATAACAGGAACTTGATAAAATCTCAGAAACACTCTTTGGTAAAAACCATATAACCAAAATTATAAAGTTTAATAATCTGAAGTGGTATACCTAAGTTTAGTACATTCACTGCTATTTTAATATTCTATGCCTAGAATAGACCAATTTAATAGAAACAAACATTTTGCCAGCTAGTAATGGCACAAAAACTTTACATGTTTTTAAAAAACATTAATTTTGTGAAAGTGGATGACTAACACTCAGTGGTGAGCAGTGACTTTTGCCAAAGTTATCATACTGCATTCTCCATTGTCAGCCCACTGTCTACCTTCTTTATTAATGTAGGTTAACCTAAATTGAGTGTTTCTGTGGCTTAATGTTGCCAGAGGTCAATTACTGTATAATTCTATTTAAATTAGGCATTTTGCATTTTTAAGTAGTAGTACAATAACCACTGTCATTATCCAGTTACCAAAAATATATATATATTTACATGGGTATGTTTCATGACACTGAGGTTTGGGGTATGAAAGATCCCGTTGCCCAGGTAGTGAGCATAGTACACAATAAGTAGTTTGTCAGCCCCCACCCCTGCCACTCTTCCCTCTCTAGTAGTCCTCTGTGTCTATTGTTCCCATGTTTACATCTATGTGTACCTAATGTTTAGCTTCCACTTACAAGTGAGAACATGTGGTATTTGATTTTCTGTTTCTGTTTTAATTTGCTTAGTATAATGGCCTCTAGTTGCAATCATGTTGCTGTAAAGGGCATGATATTCTTTTTTATGGCTGCATATTAGTCCGTGTGTATATGTACCAAATTTTCTTTATCCAATCCACTGCTGATGGACACCTAGGTTGATTCTGTGTCTTTGCTGTTGTAAATAGAGCTCTGATTAACATACAGGCACATTTGTCTTTTTGGTAGAATGATTTACTTTCCTTTGGGCATATACCAAGTAATAGAATTTCTGAATCAAATGGTAGTTGTGTTTTGAGTTCTTTTAGAAATCTCTAAACTTCTCTCCACAGTGACTGAGCTAATTTGCATACCCAACAACGGTGTATAAGCACTCCCTTTTCTCCACAGCCTTGCCAGCATCTACTGATTTCTAACTTTTTAATACTAGCCATTCTGACCGGTGTGAGGTGGTATCTCATTGTGTTTTTGATTTACATTACTCTGATGATTAGTGATGCCTTTATTTATTTATTTTTGCCGCTCGTATGTCTTTGTTCTTTCCAATCTTATTTCAGTTCAGGGGATACATGTGTGGGTTTGTTACATGGGTAAATTGTATGTCACAGCAGTTTGGTGCACAGATTATTTCATTACCCAGGTAATATGCCTAGTACCCAATAGGTAGTTTTTTGATCCTTACCCTCTTCCCATGCTCCAACTTCAGGAAGGTACCAGTGTCTTTTGCTCTCTTTGTGTTCACGTGTACTCAATATTTAGCTTCCACTTCTAAGTGAGAAAATGTCGTATTTGGTTTTCTGTTCCTGTATTAATTCACTTAGGATTATGACCTCCAACTGCATCCACGTTGCTGAAAAACCACATAATTTTATGCTTTATAATTACTGTGTAGAATTCCATGGTGTACACGTACAATATTTTCTTTATCCAGTCACCACTGATGGGCCTTCAGGTGGATTCCATGTTTTCACTATTGTGAATAGTGCTGCAATGAACATATGTGTGTATGTGTCTTTATGTCAGAGTGATTTATATTCCTTTGGGTATATACACAGTAATGGGATTGGTGGGTCAAATGGTAGCTCTGTTTTAAGTCACTTGCAAAATCTCCAAACTGCTTTCCACAATGCCTGAACTAATTTACATTTCACCAGCAGTACATAAGCATACCCTTTTCTCCACAACCTTCCCAGCATTTATTTTTTCACTTTTTTCATAATACCCATTTTGACTGGTGTGAGATGGTATCTCATTGTAGTTTTGATTTGCATTTCTCTGATGATGAGTAATGTGGAGCATTTATTCATATACTTGTTTGCCTCATGTATGTTTTCTTTTGAGAGGTGTCTGTTCATCTTTTGCTCACTTTTTAATGTGGTTACTTGATTGTTGTCTGTTGAGTTGTTTACATACCTTATAGATTCTAGACATTAGTCCTTTATTGAATGCATACTTTGAGAAAATTTTCTCCCATTCTGTAGGTTGTCTTCTTACTCTGTTAATAGTTTATTTTGCTGTCTAAAAGCTCTTTAGTATAATTAGGACCCACTTGTGAATTTTTGGTTTTGTTACAATTGCTTTTGAGGACTTGGTCACAAATTCTTTGCCAAGACCAATGTACAGAATGATAGTTTTGGGGTTTTCATCTAGGATTTTTATAATTTGAGGTCTACATTTAAATCTTTGATTCATCTTGAGTTTCTTTTTGTACACGGTGAAAGACAGGGGTGCAGTTTCATTTTTCTGCATTTTGCTAGCCAGGTATTCCAGCACAATTTATTGAATAGAAAGCCCTTAACCCATTGTTTGTTTTTGTTGACTTTGTCAAAAATTAGGTAGTTGTAGGAATGTGGTTTTATTGCTGGTTTATGTATTCTGTTACATTATAATCTGTGTCTTTTTTTTTTTTTTTTTTTTTTTTTTTTTTTTTTTACAAGTACCAGTGGGTTTTGGTTAATTTTGCCTTTTGTTATTTTTTTAAATAAGTTAAAATAATGCATCTGTGTTTTTTTTTTTTTTTTTTTTTTTTTTTTTTTTTTTTTACCAGTACCATTCTGTTTTGGTTACTGTAGCCTTATAGTATAGTTTGAAATCAGGTAACATAATGCCTCTGTCTTTGCTCTTTTTGCTTAGCATTGCTTTGGCCACTTGGACACGTCTTTGGTTCCACATGAATTTAATTTTTTTTGGTATTCTTTGAAAAATGATGTTAAAAATTTGATAGGAATAGTGTTGACTCTGTATGTTGCTTAGGTTGTATGACCATTTTAACAATATTGATTTTTTTTCCAGTCCATGAATAGGGAATGTTTTTCCACTTGTGTCATCAATAACTTCTTTCAGCAGTGTTTTGTAGTTCTTCATATAGAGATCATTCACTTCTTTGGTTAGATGTGTTCCTAGGTATATTTTTCCATGGCTATTGTAAATAGGAATGCATTCTTGATTTGGCTCTCAGCTTGAGCATTGTTGATGTACAGAAATGTTGCCAATTTTTGTACATTAATTTTGTATTATAAAATTTTACAAAATCATTTATCAGTTGTAAGAGACTTTTGGTGGAGTCTTTCTTTTTATTGGTTAAACTTTATTTATTTAAGTTTTATTTTAATGTCAGGGGTACAAGTGCATATTTGTTATGTACCTGAACTCATGTCATGGGTGTGTGTTTTACAGATTATTTTGTCACCCATGTATTAAGCCTAATACCCATTAGTTATTTTTCCTGACCCTCTCCCTCTTTCCACCCTCCAGTAGGCCTCAGTGTCTGTTGTTTCCCTCTATGTGTCCATGTTTTATCATTTAGCTCAAATTATAAGTGAGAACATGCTATATTTCGTTTTCTGTTTCTGTGTAAGTTTGCTAAATGACATGATCTCATTCTTTTTTATGGCTGCATAGCCTTCCATGGTATGTATGTACCATATTTGCTTTATCCAGTCTACCACTGATGAGCTCTTAGGTTGAGTCCATGTCTTTGTTATGGTGAATAGTGCTGCAATGTGCATATGCATGCATGTGTCTTTATAATACAACGACTTACATTCCTTTGGATATATATTCAGTAATGAAATTGCTAAGTTAAATGGTAGTATTGTTTTTAGCTCTAGGTGGAAATGCAACACCACTTTCCTCAGTGGTTGAACTAATTTACACTATCATCAACTATGTATAATTGTTCCTTTTTCTCTGCAATCTCACCAGCATCTGCTATTTTTTGTCTTTTTAGTAATAGCCATTCTGACTGGTATGAGATGATATCTCATTGTAGTTTTGATTTGCATTTCTCTAATAAGGAGTGATGTTGAGCTTTTCCTCATATGCTTGTTGACCTCATGTATGTCTTCTTTTAAAAAGTGTCTGTTCATATCATTTGTCCAGTTTTTAATGAGGTTGTTTTTTACTTGTAAATTTGTTTATGTTTCTGATAGATTCTGGATATTAGATCTTTGTTAGATGCATACTTTGCAAAAATTTTCTCCCATTCTGTAGGTTGTCTGTTTACTCTGTTGATAGTTTCTCTTGCTGTGCAGAAGCTCTTTAGTTTAATTACATCCCAGTTTTCAGTTTTGCTTTCATTGCATTAGCTTTTGGTGTCTTCATCACGGAATCTTTCCCCATTCTTTTTTTTTTTTTTTTTTTGACAGAGTCTCAGCCTGTCACTCAAGCTGGAGTGCAATGGTGTAATCTTAGCTCACCGCAACATCTGCCTCCCGGGATCAAGCAATTCCCTGCCTCAGCCTCCTGAGTAGCTGGGATTACAGGCGCGAGCCACCGCGCTCAGCTAATTTTTTGTATCTTTAGTAGAGATGGGGTTTCACCATGTTGGTTAGGCTGATCTGGAACCCCTGACCTTGTGATCTGCCCACCTTGGCCTCCCGAAATGTTGGGATTACAGGCATGAGCCATCACACCTGGCCATATCTTTCTCCATTCTTATGTCCTGAATGGTATTGCCTAGACTGTCTTCGAGGATTTTTATAGTTTTGGTTTTACATTAAAGTCTTTAATTAATCTTGAGTTGATTTTTGTATATGGTGTAATAAACGGATCCAGTTTCAATCTTCTGCATATGGCTCACCAGTTATCTAAGCACCTTTTAGTGAATAGAGAGTTCTTTTCCCATAGCTTGTTTTTATCAGCTTTGCTGAAGATCAGATGGTTTAGGTGTGCAGTATTATTTCTGGGATCTCCATTCTGTTCCATTGGTCTATGTGTCTGCTTTTGTACCAGTACCATTCTGTTTTGGTTACTGTAGCCCTGTAGTATAGTTTGAAGTCTTGTAGCATGATGCCTCCAGCTCTGCTATTTTTGCTTACGGTTGCCTTGGCTATTTGGGCTATTTTTGATTTTAAAATAAATGTTTCTAGTTCTATGAAGAATGTCATTGGCAGTTTGATAGGAATAGCATTGGATCTATAAATGGCTTTGAGCTGTATGGTCATTTTAACAATATTGATTCTTCCTAAACATGAGTATTGAATGTTTTCCTATTTGTTTGCATCATCTCATTATAGAGTGTTTTGCAGTTCTCATTATAGAGATCTTTCAACTCCCTAATTAACAGTATTCTTAGGTATTTTATTCTTTTTGTGGCAATTGTGAATGAAATTGTGTTCCTGATGTGGCTCTTGGCTTGACTATTATTGGTGTATAATAATTCTAGTTATTTTTTACATTGATTTTCTATTCTGAGACTTCACTGAATTTGTTCATCAGCTTAAAAAGCTTTTGGGCTAAGACTATGGGATTTTATAAATGTACATCCATATTATCTGAAAACAAGGATAATTTGACTTTCTTTCTTCCTATTTGGATGCCCTTAATTTCTTTCTCTTGCCTGATGGCTATGGCCAGGACCTCCAATACTATGCTGAACAGGAATAATGAGAGAGGACATCCTTGTCTTGTGCTGGTTTTCAAGGGGAATGCTTCTAGCTTTTGCCCATTAAGTTTGACGTTTGCTGTAGATTTCTTATAGATGGTTCATTATTTTCAGGTACGTTCTTTCAATAAATATTTTGTAACAAGTTTTTAAAATGAAGCAGTGTTAAATTTTATCAAAATCCTCTTCTGCATCTTTCGAGATAACCATGTGGC
The DNA here is from genome assembly GCA_963573385.1 of Cacajao melanocephalus. NCBI lineage: Eukaryota > Metazoa > Chordata > Mammalia > Primates > Pitheciidae > Cacajao > Cacajao melanocephalus. The sequence goes on from CAUYLG010019938.1 coordinate 16,197, forward strand.
TTTTGTCTTTAGGTCTGTTTAGGTGATGAATCACATTTATTGATTTATGAGTGTTGAACCAACCATTTATTCCAGGGATAAAGCCCTCCTGATAGTGTTGGATAAGCTTTTTGGTGTGCTGCTAGATTCAGTTTGCCACTATTTTGTTGTGGATTTTTGTATCAATGTTCATCAAAGATATTGGCCTACAGTTTTTTTCTGTTTTGTTTTGTTTTCTTGTTGTATCTTTCTCAGGTTTGTCAGGTTTTGGTATCAGGATGATGCTCATGGAATGAGTTAGAAAAGAGTCCATCCTCCTCAAATTTTTGAATAGTTTCAGTAGGAATGGTACAAGCTCTTCTTTATACATCTGGGCAGAGCTTGGCTCTGAATCAGTCTGGTATTAGGCTTTCTTTGTTTGTGTGTTTATAGGCCATTTATGACTGAACCAACTTCAGAACTTGTTATTGGTCTGTTGAGGGATTCAATTTCTCCAGGGTTCAGTGTTGGGAGGGTGTATGTGTCCAGGAATTTATGAGTTTTTTCTAGATTTTCTAGTTTGTGTCCATAGAAGTGTTTATAATATTCTCTGATAAATGTTTGTATTTCTGTGGGGTAAATGGTAATATCCTCTTCGTTGTTTCTAATTGTATTCACTTGGAATGTCTCTCTTTTCTTCTTTATTAGTCTAGCTAGTCATGTATGTATTTTATTAGTTTTTTCAAAAACCATACTCTTGGATTCCTGGATCTTTTGAAGTATGTGTGTGTGTGTGTGTGTGTGTGTGTGTGTGTGTATGTGTGTCTCAATCTCCTTCAATTCAGCTCTGATTTTGATTATTTCTTGTCTTCTGTTAGCTTAGGAGTTGGTTTGCTTTGCTCTTTATTCTCTAGTTATTTTAGTTGTGATGTTAGGTTGCTAAATTGAGATATCACTAACTTTTTAATGTGGAAATTTAGTGCTATAAATTTTCCTTTTACTACTACCTTAGCTCTGTCCCAGAGATTCTTGTGTGTTGTATTTTTATTCTCATTAGTTTCAAAGAGCTTATTGATTTCTGCCTTTTGTTATTTACTCAAAAGCCACTCTTCTTGTTGCATTGATCCTTTTACCATTATGTAATGCCCTTCTTTGTCTGTTGTGATCTTTGTTGGTTTAAAGTCCATTTTATCAGAGACTAGGATTGCTATCCCTGCTTTATTTGCTCTCCCTTTGCTTGGTAAGTCTTCTTTTATCCCTTTATTTCGAGTCTATGTGAGTCTTTGAAGGTGTGATGGATCTCCTGAATACCGCACACCAATGGGTCTTGACTTTTTATCGTTTCCCAGTCTGTGTCTTTTGATTGGGGCATTTAGGCCATTTACACTCAACGTTAATATTGTTATGTTTGAATTTGATCCTGCCATTTTGTTACTGGCTGGTTGTTTTGCCTGTTAGTTGATGAGGTTTCTTCATTGCATCATTGTTCTTTATCATTTGGTACGTTTTTACAGTGACTGGTACTGGTTGTTTCTTTCCATGTTTAGTTCTTCCTTTAGGAGCTCTTATAAGGCAGGTCTTGTAGCAATGAAATCTCTCAGCAATTGCTTGTCTGTAAAGGATTTTACTTCTCCTTCACTTATGAAGCTTAGATTGGCTGGATGTAAAATTCTGGGTTGAAAGTTCTTTTCTTTAAGGATGTTGAATATTGGCCACCACTCCCTTCTAGCTTGTAGGGTTTCTGCTGAGAGAGCTGCTGTAAGTCTGATGGTCTTTCCTTTGTGGGTGACTCGTCCTTTCTCTATGGCTGCCATTAGGATTTTTTCCTTGATTTCAACCCTGGTGAATCTGATGATTATGTGCCTTGGAGTTGCTCTTCTTGAAGAGTATCTTTGTGGTGTTCTCTGTATTTACTGGATTTAAATACACTATGGAATACTATGCACCCATAAAAAATGATCAATTTGTGTCCTTTGTAGAGACATGGATGAATCTAGAAACTATCATTCTCAGCAAACTGACAGAAGAATAGAAAACCAAACACCACATGTTTTCACTCATAGGCAGGTGATGAACAATGAGAATACTTGGGCACAGGGAAGGTAACAACCCTTACTCGGCTAGGTGGGGAGGTGGGGGGGGAGGGGAGGGACAGTAGGGCGGGGTGGATGGGGAGGGATAACAGCAAAAGAAATGCCTGATGTAGGTGACGGGGGTGGGGGGAATGTGGCATGTATGTACTTATGCAACAATCCTGCAGGATGCAGGATGTGCACATGTACCCCAGAGCCCAAAGTACAATTTAAAAAAAAGCCACTCAGGAGCAGGTTATTCAATTTCTATGTAGTTTTATGATTTTGAGCTATTGTCTTATGATTTCTAATTGTATTGTTCAGTGTTCCAAGAGAGTGGTTGTTATGATTTGAATTCCTTTTCATTTGCTAGAGTGTTTTATGTCCAATTATGTGGTCGATTTTAGAGTATGTGCCATGTGGTCATGAGAATAATGTATCCACATTCTGTTGTTTCAGGGTGAAGAGTTCTGTAGTTGTCTATCAGGTCCATTTGATCCAGTGCTGAGTTCATATCCTGAATATGCTTTCTAAATCTGGGTGCTCCTGTGTTGGATGCATATATGTTCAAGATAGTCAGGTCTTCTTGTCTTGTTGAATTAAATCTTTTACCATAATGCAATGCCCTTCTTGTCATTTTTTTGATTTTTGTTGGTTTAAAGTCTGTTTCCCCCCCACCCCTCCAAATTAGGATTGCAACCCATGCTTTTTTCTGCTTTTCATTTGCTTGGTAGATTTTTCTCCACACCTTTATTTTTAGCCTGTGTGTGTCCTTCCATGTGAGACTGGTCTATTGAAGACAGTATACAATTGGGTCTTGGTTCTTTATCCAGCTAGCCACTCTGTGCTATTTAATTGTGGAATTTAGCTTGTTTACATTCAAAGTTAGTACCGACATATGTGGATATGATCCTGTCATCATGATGTTCATTGGTTATTATGCAGACTTGTTTTTGTGGTTACTTTATAGTGTCACTGATCTGTGTACTTAAGTGTGTTTTTGTAGTGCCTGGTAACAGTTTTTCCTTTCCATATTTAGTGCTTTCTTCAGGAGCTCTTCTAAGGCAGGTCTGGTGGTAACAAATTCCCTCAGCGTTTGCTTGTTTGAAAAGGCTCTTATTTTTCCTTTGCTTATGAAGCTTAGTTTGGCCAGATATGAAATTCTTGGATGAAATTTCTTTTCTTTAAAAATGTTGAATATTGGTCCCTAGTCTCTTCTGGCTTGTAGGGTTTCAGCTGAGAGGTCCATTGTTAGTCCGATAGGCTTCTCTTTGTAGGTGACCTGACCTTTCTCTTTAGCTGTCTTTAACATTTTTTCTTTCATTTTGATCCTGGAAAATCTGATGGTTATATGTCGTGGGGGTAATCTTCATGTGAAGTATATTACTAGGGTTCTCCACATTTCTTTAATTTGAATGTTTGCCTCTGTAGCCACATGGGGAAATTTCTCATGGATGATACTCTGAAATATGTTTCCCATATTTCTTCTGTTTTCCCCATCTTTTTCAGAGACTACAATGGGTCGCAGTATTGGTCTTAATTACATAATTCTATATTTCTCAAAGGCTTTATTTGTTCCTTTTCATTCTTTTTTATCTATTCTTGTCCATCTTATTTCAGAAAGCCAGTCTTCAAGCTCTGAGATTCTCTCTTCACCTTGGTCTATTCTGCTATTAATTTAGTTTTGAATGTATTATGAAATTCTTGTAGTGTGTTTTTTAGCTCCTTCAGGTGTGTTATATTCTATTCTATTCTGACTATTTTGTCTGTAAGTGCCTGTATCATTTTATTGTGACTTTTAGCTTCCTTAGATTGGAATTCAACACACTTCTGCATCTCAATGTTCTTTGTTTCTGTTCATATTCTGAATTTTATTTCTGACATTTCAGCCACTTCAACCTTGTTCAGAACCTTTGCTGGAGAGGTATTGTGGTCATTTGAGGAAAGAAGGCACTCTGGCTTTTTGAGTTGTCACAGACCTTGCACTGGTTCTTTCTCATCTTTGTGGGTTGATGCTCCTTCAATACTTGAAGTTGCTATCCTTTGGATGGGTTTTTTTTAAGTCCTATTGAGTGACCTTGAAGGTCTGATTGTGGCATAAGGTAGGTTCAGTTGACTGGCTTCATTTCTGGAAGATTTTAGGGAAACATGGCTAAACTACTAACTCTTGGACTGCCTACTCTAAATCTGGGGGACTTATATTGGGCCCTAACTTTGTTCTTTGTCTCTTTGAAGTTAGAATCCCACTGCACTGAGGAATGGAGTAGCTGCCAGACCGCTGGTAACTACTCTCTGAAGGGTGGTCCTAGCCAGAGTGTTTCATGGGGTGGTGGAAGCAGGATCCATGCTCATTTTCACGTGTCAGCAGCAGTGGCAGTGTTAGGACAATGAGGTGCATCATCGTTGGCTGTGGCAGGGTGCCATTGGGTGCTAAGATGTCTGCTTATGTGTGGGTGTTCACAGCAATAGTGGAGGCAGCATGGCTCAGGTAATCAGGGGCCTCCCTCTGGCAGCAGTATGAGTGGTTATGCTGCTGGTGCTGTTAGCACAGAAGCACGGAGCTGGCAGGTGCAGTTCTGTGTGAGCCATCTGTGCACATTCATGGAGGTGAGGGTGGTCACTCACGTGAAGAAAGGTTTACTGTTCTCTTTGCCTTGTTTCACTCTGGCAGCAGTGTTGGTGTAGGAATAGGTCATTGGTAGAGAGTCTAGCATACTGGTGGGCTCTGTGCCCACCAAGGCTCTGACTGCAATGGTGGTATGGTGGTGCTGGTGGGGGAGGGTAAAGTGCACTCCCACCAGCAGCAGTGGCAGGTCAGGGTGTGCATGCACACATGCACTATCAGAACATTAAAGCCAAAATCCACCCTTCCACATGCCAGAAAAGCAATGTTGGGGGGCAGCCATGGGCCTGGGGGAAGCTGTAGTGCAGAGAGGGAGTGGGTGAGCTTGTGTATGGTCATGGAGGCCACCCCACTTGAGCTCTCTGCTAGTCAGGCATGGTTCATCATTGCAAGAGCTATGATCTGGACCCCCAAAGCACTGCAAACAGGCAAATCCAGCCTCGGGTCCCAGGAGACCCCAGCAGACCAAGAGGTGCTCAGATCAGACTGGCCTTGTCTGATGGGGAACATTTTCCTGCAGAGTTCAGGTCTGACATTTTCTGTAGGGCTAAAATCTCCTATGGGAGCAAATTGAGCCCAGAGGGACGGGTATCGCTGGCCATGCTCTGATACAGATGCTCCTGCACCAAATGCTCTCGGATGAATATCAACTGGCATGCTGTCCTTACCACTTCTCTAAGCAGCTCTTTGCCAACTCAGGTATCTGTAATGTTCAAGGGGTCTTCTTTTGCCAGAATTCCAAAGGCGTGTGGTGAGAACAACATGCTTTTTCCCAGTTCAATTCACCCATTTCCCTGCAGTCATTGGAGGCCAGAAATGAGTCCTGGGGCACTGCAGCTCCATGCAGGGTTCCCAGCTTCCTCCTCCTTCAACCTAGCTTTTGTGTCTTTTCTCTCTCCATTCTCCATGCCTTCCCTCTGGAGATCTGTTAGGATTGTGCTAGTCATCCTAGTCCCTTGGTGGCAGTTGTTGCATCTGGTTGTGTGTAATTGGCCATCTTTTTTCTGCTTTTTAATGGAGTCTTCAGGGATTTCTTTAGGTGTAGATTCATACTTGTCAGGAAAGAAAGATAATTTGACTTCATTTCCTATTCAGAAGGTTTTCATTTCTTTCTCTTGCCTTATTGCTCTGGATAAGACTTTCAGTACTATGTTGAATGTGAGTGTGGGCATTCTTGTCTTGTTCCAGTTATAATAATGACTACTTTCAACTTTTGCCCATTCAGTATGATGTTGGCTGTAGGTTTGTCAGAGAAGGCTCTTATTATGTTGAGATATTTTCCTTCAACACCAAGTTTGTTGAGTGTTTTTATCATGAAGGGGTGTTGGATTTTATTGAAAGATTTGTCCTGCATATATTGAGATGATTTTATGGTTTTCATTATTAGTTCTGTTTTTGTGGTGAATCTCTTTTACCGGTTTGCATGTGTGGAACCAACCTTGTATCGCAGGAATAAAGCCTACTTGATCATGGAGAATTACCTTTTTGATGTGCCGCCAGATTCAGATTGCTAGTACTTTGTTGAGCCTTATGGTCTTCAGAGATATTGGCATACAGTTTAATTTTCTCCTTGTGTCTTTGCCTGATTTTGGCATCAGTATAATGCTGGCTTTGTAGAGTGAGTTAAGGGGGAGTTCCATCCTTCTCAATTTATTGGCATAGTTTCAGCGGAATTGGTATCAACTCTTTTTTGTATGTCTAACAGAATTTAGCCGTGACTCTATCTGTTCCAGGACTTGGTTTGGTTGGTGGGTTTTTAAATTACTTATTCAATTGTCCAAATTAATATTGGTCTCTTCAGGGTTTCCATTTCTTCCTGATTCAATCTTGGAAGGTTGTGTGTTTCCAGAAATGTATTTCCTCTAGATTTTGTACATAGTCTGTGTGCATAGTTACTACTAGACTATCCTTAGGAGAGAGCCTTATGAGAGTTCTAAACATGAAAATGAAAGAATACCTGCTACAAGAAGAAAATACTTAACTACACAGTCCAAAGCCTCTATAGATCAACCGTACAACAGAAACTACAAAGCAATCAGCTAACAACTTCAGGATAGGATCAAAACCTCACATATCAATATTAACCTTGAATGTAAATTGTCTAAATATCCCATGTAAAGGTAGAGTGGTAAGATAGATTTAAAAAAAAGACTGATTTATCTGCTGCCTTTAAAATACGTATCTCACATGTAATGACACCCAAAACATTTTTGAATGCCAAATATCCCCTTGTGAGTACTGAGGATTGTTCTGAAGACAGAGAATGTGAGATGGTGGCAGTATGTTAGGACATTACTATGTATTCACAAGGAACTTAAAGATATTTTCAAATTATGTAAACATGGTTTTCTGATTAATTTTCAAAAGATCTTTTATCTGTTTTTCCAACTTTAGGATAACTTTTATACTGGTGAATCATGTATGTTATCAATACCCTTCTAGCTAAATTTAAATTACATATTAAAAAACTATAATTGCATCTATTTATGGAATAGAAAGTGATGTTGTCATTTTTAAATATAATGTGGAATAATTAAGTCAAGTGAACAAACATGCTCATCACCTCAAATAGTTAACAATTTTAGTAATGACAACATTTGAAGTTACTTTCAGTGATTTCAAAATGTATAGTACTCGATTATTAGCTATATCTACCACATTGTACAATAGATCTAAAAAAAATCAGGCTATTCTATCTATGGAGTAGCTATTCTTTTATTCATTTACTTTCTTAATAAACTTGCTTTCACTTTACTGTACGTATTCACCTCAAATTCTTTCTTACACAAGATCCATGAGCCCTCTCTTGGGGTCTAGTTAGAGACCCCTTTCTGGTCACATCTTTCTGGTGAACCCCAAAGGGATGATACTGAGGAGACCCCTGACCCAAAAGAAACAGATTGCAGAACCAATTGGCTGACTTTGGGAAAGTGGTGGGTTACCTGGGTAAAGGATGGGATTGGGTTAGATGTCCAACTTAGGGGAGTTAGAGTCTCTCCTAAGAGAGAGAGGGTTAAAGGCCCCTCTTAATAAAAGGGAAGGGTGCTTGACCAAATTTGGGTTCAAGGCCCAAGTTAGAAAGGTTAGAGTCCTTCCTAAGATTTAGGGAGGTGGAGGCCCCACTTCTCAGTAAAGTTCCTTTGGGCTAAGAGTGGGTTTGGGCGTATGAAATGTAAACTGCTATTCTCTTTGGATTAATCTGTCCTGCAATCTTTGCTGATGTCTGTGGATGACAGGATTTGGCATGTACAGGATCATGGGACATGGGAACTTTTCTTCTTCCCAAAGGAGGAGACTTGAGAGCTAATGGAACTGTTGGCCTCCCCTACTCTGCTACAGGCAATGCTTCTCTCCCTTTCTCCCCTTTCTCTTTTCTATGTTTTCTGTTACTCAGGGTGACCATCTTGCCCAGATACCACATGTTGAAACTTCTTCAATCCATTTCAAATAAATTAAAGATGACAGGGACCAACCTGGGGCAAATCTCAGTCTTGTAAGTTAGATATTGGGTGCTAAGCAGAGTGGCTAATATCTATGTTTTGTCACATATATTTTGCTCTGGCTGGAATGGAAATGTTAATCTGGCTTCCCCAGGCAGTCTATTTTGGGACAATTTGCAAAATTGAGAGAATTTTGCCTTTAGTTTCATGATTTTCCTTTGTGTTGTGGCTTGGTCCCCAGGACAATGGTGTAGTAGGCTAGGTCGCTAGGGCCGCTCAAGGAAAGAAAACCCAGAAGGCTGGAAAGCCATAAAATGATATTAATTTCTTACCAGTCAGGTTTCCAGCTTCTCTCTTTGCACAAACTGGTTGAAGGAATAATAAAAATCACTGTTTATCTCCTCTGTAGTTTTAATTAATGAGAAAAAGGATTCAAGATGCTAGTCTTAAGCTGTAGTGAATTTTTTGTACTTTGTGCTATGAATTTGGTTTCCATATCTTTCTGTTAGAAAGAAGGGTACCTTAGGATAGAACATGGGCCTAGGACCCCTGTAAGCCTGCTGTTCTAGATGGCCCAGCAAACTGGTCAGTTACAAACTATGCTACATGTCCCTGAAAAAAAAAAAAAAGAAAAAAAACTGTATGGTTTCCTTCTCCTCTTGTTTCATATCCTTGGGAGCTTGACGTTGAAACCACGTGGTGATACTTTCTGTTGGTCTCTGCCATCCAGGAAACAGAAATTTTGGAGTTGTTCATGTCATAATTAGCCCTAAAAATTATGTTGAGCAGTTAAAAACCTTTGCAAGCTCAAAATTGGCTTGCTCTAGGCTCCCTCTGGGAAGAATAATGGAAGCTGCCCGATGCTATAGCTTGGTAGTTAAGGCCTTGCCATTTTACAACGGTACCTGGGTTTTTTTCTCAGCTTAGGGAATGAGTCCTTTCTGGTTTGATATCTGTGTGATCTTTACCATTTGTTGATTTGATTCCCCTCCATGAACCGTCTTGAATTTTTCTTTTTTTATTTTTATTTATTTATTTATTTATTTTTTAATGATGGGGTTTCACCATGATGGCCGGGCTGGTCTGGAACTCCTGACCTCAGGTGATCCGCCCACCTCGGCCTCCCAAAGTGGTAGGATTACAAGCGTGAGCCACCGCGCCCGGCTTGTCCTGAATTTTTCTTTCTCTGAGCTACCTTTGAGGACTCCAGATTTTGTAAAAACTTTTACCACCTCTTTGAAAATACCTTGCACACTCGTGGTTAATTTATAACCTTGGTAAAGGCTTGTTGGTTTCACTTGAGAGGTTAACTTTGGTAAAGTTAAGAAGCCAGAAACATTGGCCATTTGGCCTGGCTAATGTTGGGTAATAAGAGATTTAAAAGGACTTTCTTTTTTAAGTCGTACGGTTAAAAGTTAGCTTGATTAAAACTGGATATACAAGCTCTAACAGCCTGGACTTCTTCAGAAAAAAGGAGGAGGCATCACAAACCCCATTTGAAAAAATCCTCTGTTTTCCTCATGAAACCCCAGGAATTAGAAGTTGATAGATTCCTCTCAAAATCTAAGGTTTTGTTCTGTTTTGAATTGCATTATCTGATGTTTTATACTTTGAAGGTATCAAAAATTACTTTGCATTATGAGAGAGCCTTGGTATATAATAACTAGGTAGGACATATACTTTTGGGGCTAGCTCATGGTAGTTATGAGGGAATACTCCACTTTCTGCACATTTGGATCAGAGAAGTATGCTCTTGTCCACCTGGAAGGTATGGAAGTGTCCCCACCCTGCCACTGAGAGATACAACTTATCATAGGGGATGTGGTAATCACAGAATGGTCTGATTGGGTTGCTTTGTCATGAAATGCATGGTAAAAGTATTGCATTGTCTTGTTTCATAGCATTTTTTCTTTTAGGGGATCTAAGATCTGAAATAAAAATGGGAACCTTAATTTGGAGATCTGTTTTTTCCTTCCAGTTGTGCCTGCTTATTAGGTCAGAGAAACTGGCATTGTTTCTCCCAGGGTTCCACCCTGAAGCCAGTACTCTAATTAAAAAACTGGCAAATGGCAAATGAAAAATCGTGTAACTACTAAATCGTCTTCTGTCTCTGTGCATTTATATGTGTTGTGTGTGTGATATTTATATAAAAAGGTGCTCCAATTAATTGGCTTCAAAATGTTTTTTCAGAAAAGCAAAAAGTTTAATGCCCTTTAGTTCACATGACTTAAGTAATCTTTGAAAAATAAAAATAATTTTACATGCTAGGAGTGTATAGAAAGTGAAACGTGTTTTTGGTAAAAGATTATAAGAAGGTATGGGAATGTAGATTTTTCTGCCTAAGGGTTAAAGAATTGTTTTAAGTTAGATAGGAAAAAGCTGAAGGTTTCAGAAAGTTGTGAAAGGTTTGTGAAAAATTAGTCAAGTAAAAGAAATACTGCATGTGAACGTATTGGCTAAAGTTAAAGAGGTATTTTTCGATTTTTCCATGAATTGAACATTGGAATAAAAGCACAATAGGGTTTCTTGAGACCAATGACCTACTCTTTAATAAAAAATTGTAAAGGGTTATAAAAGTTTATGAGAATCTTACCTTATGGTCATACTAATTAAGATTGAATACATTTGTCTCTAAGGTTTTATTAAGAATTAGGTTTGACATCAATAGTACACTAATTCAATGGTGAAATATGACTTATTTGGTATAAAAATCATACAGAAAACATTGTCAAATATGAAAGGGTGTTTGGCTTTATTTGGACTGTATTTGTAAAAGTATGTTATCGGTATGTGTTCCAAATTTGTGAGAAACTCCTATAATTCTGATATGACTTAGTGTATGTTGTTAATAGTTATAATTGTTGTGTAAAATTATTTTATGCCACACAGGAACCAAAGTTTCCTTATTAATTGTGGCTTTAATAGTGGCTGTCCTAAGACTTTTTGTCATCCACAGATAATTGTCTTGTTTTGGTCCTCTTTAGAAGGTGGTTTCATAATCAACTACAGAACACTAACAGGTGTTCTTAAATGCAGATTTCTGATAACTTTTGAGATTGTGACATTAGAATAGAAAGAAAAAACTTTCAGGACTCTGATGGAGAGCTAAAATGTTCATGAATATCAAGAAGGACAGGTGATAACTGCATGGATGGAACTAATAGAAGACTGAATTAATCTTTTTCACTTTTTGCTTGTGATATTGCTGATCCTTTGCTTTGCTTTTTTTCAGAGTCAAAAAATATTTTGTTTTGAGCTATTTACAGCTTTTATCAATTCAGTAAAGTATACTCCTGTGAACAAAATTTGGAGGGTATTTGTTTCTCTCTACCTGATGTCTCCAGAATTTGGAAACTAGTTGTGACTAAACTTATGACAATATAGTTATTTGCATGAGTGCATTAAGAATCTATTTTTCTTTGCAACAAGATGCAATTGGAGTAACTTATTTTACTAATGCTTTGATTGGAATGGTATGTTTTCCTTTAAGAAATTAAACTTAACTTACAGAGCCAATAAAAGCCCCTTGGTAAAACTGGCCTCTATCTTGTCTACACAGTCCATCTGCAGAGTTTCTTACCTGTGATAAGTAAAGATTGTCACTTTCTGACAGGCCCAGGAGCCCCAAGTTTATACTGGGATCATGGGAGGAGAAGAATTTACCCAACTCATACGTATTTGATGGCACAAACCCATGGCTGGGTTCAGCTTTTTTTTTTTTTTTTGAGTCATATCTGAGATTCCTTATGAAACAGAGTTCCATCAAAGCCAATTTAAAAAGAGCTTATATGACAAATAATTATTCTTGCTGCACTTTATATAAATAATAAGGCCAAGTATAATAAGCCAAATTGGTCTTACCATGATTTATCTTTGGTACAAATGGGAGACTGGAGAGAGAAAAATTATGTTTCAAAAATTATGTTATCTAATAACAGATACTATGTTATATGTTATTCTATGTTATCTATTACTTAATAACAGTTTTCAAAAACCTGTTATTAGATTCTAATCTCATCAGTTGTTTTTGAGTTTCTTTTTTCTGCAGTTTAGACTGATTGCTTACTTCTGTGAATAAACAAGTGATCTCTGGCTGCAGCCCAGAAGAAACAAGAGGGATAGGTAATATAAAAATCTGAATCAGTATCAGTATTCTAATTCTGAATATATATTGGAATCAACTAGCAAGCCCATATCGGCTTGGTTCCAAGAGTTGCCCTGTTAATGGATGGCCTACTTATTTAATTTACTTGGGATAATTTTGCTTATTTTGCCTTATTTTTGTGAAATATATTGCTATTGTAGTCTTTGTGTAGGAACACAAGATGAGCTTACTGAATGTTTTCTTAAATTGAACATTTATTTATCTTCTAGATATCATCTTTTGTTGGAACTCAGAGTTATGAATACCCCTTGACATATCAGCGCTTTCTGACTGAGCTCCTCTCTATCCCAAATACAAGAGATCTTAATAGTTAGACAGGAATATTATCACCCCTGTTCAGCATGAAGAAGTTACAGAAGATGGATCTTCATCCTTCAACAACCCTTAGGATTAAGGATTCTCTTACAAAAGGGAGGGGAGAAATATGTCAGAGGTGTTCGAACCAGAGCAACTCCATCCAACAGACACTGGGTAAAATAAGGCTGATACCTACTGGGCTGCATTCCCAGGATGTTAAGACAGTGTTAATCACAGGATGAGATAGGAGGTTGGCACAAGATACAGGACATAAAGACCTTGCTGATAAAACAGGCTGCAGTAAAGAAGCCAGCCAAAACCCATCAAAATTAAGATGGCAACAAGAGTGACCTCTGGTTATCCCCACTGCTCATTATACACAAATGATAATGAATTAGCAGGCAAAGAGACACTCTCACCAATGCCATAGTTTACAATTGCCATGGCAATGTCAGGAAGTTACGCTATATGTTCTAAAAAGGAAAGAAATCCTCAGTGTCAGAAATTGCTTACCCCTTTTCCAGAAAACTCATGAATAATACACACCTTGCTTAGCATATAATCAAGAAGTAATAATAAATATCTTCAGTCGAACACCTCAAGCCACTGCTCTGCTTATGGAGTAGCCATTCTTTTATTCCTTTACTTTCCTAATAAACTTGCTTTCACTTTACTATAAAAATAAATAAGTAAATATTAAATTTAGTTTTCCTGTTTCAAAGGCTTTGTACCCTTAGATTACCATCTTCCCATTCTGCCTACCTCAAGGCTCTGGTAGCCAGCATTCTATTCTCTGCTTCTATAAGGTAAATCAGTTTAGATTCCATGTATAAATGAGAATATGCAGTATTTGTCTTTCTATGTTTGGCTTATTTCACTTACCACAATGTTCTCCAATTTCATTCTTGTTGAAAAAAAAATTTTTCCTTTTAAAAAGCTAAATTGGAGCGAGTAGGGGGTGGTAGTCGGCGATGCTGGAAGGAGGAGGCAGTGAATCACTTATAAATGATACCAAAGGAGGAGCCAAAGCCTAAACTCCAGGAGGGTATATGAGTGCTGCGCATTCTTTGGCCTCTCTTTTATGAAACAAAGTGTAGAGAGGTTGCCATAAAGGACAAACAAATGAAATGCTTTGTACATTACAGTTGTCTGGATAAAAATAGGGATGAATCATTCCAGAGAGCAAAGTACTCAAATATGTGGACACCAATTTCCATAAACAGCGAGAACTTCAAAAAATCAGTCAGGAGAAATATGCAGAGGGAAAAATGAGAGGGGCTGCCCCAGGAAAGAAGACATCTGGTGTGCAACAGAAAAATGTTGAATGGAAAACAAAAAAGAGCAGAAAACACTTGGAAATGGAGATGGTGGCAGTGATAGTGAAATGCCACAGCCTTTTTGGAAGAAAATGGCCTGGGTAGATCCTACTGTTGAAAATGAGGAAACATTTATGAACAGAGTTGAAGATAAAGTAAAGATTCCTGAAGAGCTAAAACTATGACTTGTCGATGACTGGGCAAAAATTACCAGGCAAAACAGCTCTTTCATCTTCCTGCCAAGAAGAATGTGGATTCCCTTCTAAAGGATTATGCAAATTACAAGAAATCTAGTGGAAACACAGATAATGAGCGTGCTGTTAATGAAGTTATGGCAGGAATAAAGGAATACTTCAAAGTAATGTTGGGCATCCACCTACCCTACATGTTCTAGGTGTATAAAGTGCCATATCTACTGACATTATTTGTGTAAATTGGGGCAATGTTGGCCTATACACCGGTGGATGAGAAAAGTGGACATTTTTGTATTATTCTAGATTTAGGATACACATAGAATGAAGGTGAAAAAACAGAAAAAGATATTCCATGCAATGAAAACCAAAAGAGACTTGGGGTAGAAATATTTATATAAGATAAAATAAACTTCATGTAAAAAAAACTGCAAAAAAAGACAAACATTATATAATAACAAAAAGTCAGTATGTTAAATGAATATATACAAAGTTGTAAATATACATGCACCCAATATTGGAGCACCTAAATATTAAAAGCAAATACTAAAGAATCTGAAGAGCTAGATTGCAATACAATAAGCGTAGGGTACTTAAATACCCCACTTTCAATAATTATGAGATATTCAAACAGAAAATAAAAAACAGAAGACACAAACAACAGTTTTGATCTAATGTACATAAAAGACATACACAGAATATTCCATCAAGCAGGAATAAAATACACACTTTTCCCAAGTGCACATGAAACACTCTCCAGGATGGATCATAGGTTAAGCCACAAAAGAAGTCACAGCAATTTTAAGATAAGTGAAATCATATAAAGAAGTAATTTCTCAGATGACAATGGTATAAAACCAGAAATCAATAACAGAAGAAATTTTTAAAAATTCACAAATACAAGGAAATTAATCATGCTCCTGAACAACCAAGGAGTCAATAAAAAAATTAAAAGAGAAATTGAAAAACATCTTGTGACAAAAATAAAAACATTTTATGCCATACTTATGGAATGTAGCAAGAGCAGTTCTAAGAGAAAAGTGTATTACAATAGATGCTCACATAAAAAAGAAAGGTCTCCCAAGATGGCTGAATAAGAGGCAGCTCCGGAAAGCAGCTCTCAGAGAGAGAGAGAGACACAGAAGCCGAGTGGTAACCACAATTCCAAATGAGGTACCAGGTTCATTTTGTGGGTCTGGTCAGACAGTGGGCTTAAATAGAGCAAGTTGCAGCAAGCTGGGGCACTGCTAGACCCAGGAGGAGGGCACAACTGACTGGAGGACCGGGAGATCTCCCACTCTGGGACTTCAGTTTGGATACAGTGCTCCGCTCAAGTGCTGGCTGACGCCAAGAAAGCCAAAAAGCCAGTGGGACAGAGCTACCCGCCCACCAGTAGGAAGGAGAATGGAACTCAGTGAAACAGCCCAAACAACAGGACAGATTCCCCTGCTGCCACACAAATCCCAGCAGGACAAAAAACTCTCACTCCAGAGTTAGGCACCCAGAACATCAGTTAGAGAGCAACCAGGAACACTCCAACTCTCTGGGCAGAAGGGAAGCCACCATTACAGAAACTGGCTTAATTTTCCTGAGTAAATAAAAGACCCAGCAGCTCCACTGAATCTGTGGCAGCCCAGCAGCGCCTCCACAGGCAGACAAAGGAAAAACTGCTTCCTCAAGCGGCTATCTGAGATGAAAACTATATAAATCCAAGAGATGGGGAGAAACCAGTGCAAGAAGAATGAAACCATCAAAAACCAGAATGTCTCTCCCCCACCACGAGTTCACGACTCCCCATCAACAAGGAGTCATGAACAAAGCAGGATGGAGAACGAATTTGATGAATTGACAGAAGCAGGCTTCAGAAGGTGGGTAATAACAAACTTCTCTGAATTAAAGGAACATGTTCTATCCTAATGCAAAGAAACTAAAAACCTTGGAAAAAGGTTAGATGAAATGCTAACTAGAATAATCAGCCTAGAGAAGAACATAAATGACCTGATGGAGCTGAAAAACACAGCACAAGAACTTCATGAAGCATACACAAGTTTCAATAGCTGAATAGATCAAGCAGAAAAAAGGATATCAGAGATTGAAGATCAAATCAATGAAATAAAAGGAGAAGGCAAGAAAAGAGAACAAAGAGTGAAAAGAAATGAACAAAGCCTTCAAGAAATATGGGATTACGTGAAAAGACCTAATCTATGCCTGCTCGATGTACCGAAAGATGATGAGGAGAATAAATAAAAGCTGGAAAACACTCTTCAGGATATTATCCAGGAGAACTTCCTCAACCTAGCAAGGCAGGCCAATATTCAAGTCCAGGAAAT
Organism: Cacajao melanocephalus; assembly: GCA_963573385.1. Classification (NCBI taxonomy): domain Eukaryota; kingdom Metazoa; phylum Chordata; class Mammalia; order Primates; family Pitheciidae; genus Cacajao; species Cacajao melanocephalus. Next base: position 32,589 of record CAUYLG010019938.1, read on the forward strand.
ACAGAGAACACCACAATGATACACCTCTAGAAGAGCAACCCCAAAGAACATAATCGTCAGGTTCACCAGGGTTGAAACGAAGGAAAAAATACTAAGAGCAGCCAGAGAGAAAGGTCAGGTCACTCACAAAGGGAAGCACATCAGACTCATAGTGGATCTTTCAGCACAAACCCTACAAGCCAGAAGAGAGTGGGACCAATATTCAACATCCTTAAAGAAAATAACTTTCAACCTAAATTTCATATCCAGCCAAACTAAGCTTCATAAGTGAAGGAGAAATGAAATTGTTTCTGGACAGGCAATTGCTGAGTGATTTTGTCACTACCAGACCTGCTCTGCAAGAGCTCCTGAAGGAAGCACTAAACACAGAAAGGAAAAACCAGTACCAGCCACTGCAAAAAGGAAACAAAGGGTAAAGACCAATGATGCAATGAAGAAATTACACCAACTAAAGGGCAAAACAACCAACCAATAATAAAATGGCAGGATCAAATTCACACATAACAATATTAACATTAAATGTAAATGAACTAAATGCCCCAATCAAAAGACACAGACTGGCAAATTGGATAAAAAGCCAAGAACCATCGGTGTTCTGTATTCAGGAAACCCATCTCATGTGCAAAAACACACATAGACTCAAAATAAAGGGATGGAAGAAGATTTACCAAGCAAATGGAGAGCAATAAAAAGCAGGGGTAGCAATCTTAGTCTCTGATAAAACGGACTTCAAACCAACAAAAATCAAAAGAGAAAAAGAAGGGCATTACATAATGGTAAAAGGATCAATACAACAAGAAGAGACAATGATCCTAAATACTAAACCAATACAGGAGCACCTAGACACATAAGGCAAGTCCTTAATGACCTACAGAGACTCAGACTTCCACAAAATAATAGTGGGAGACTTTAACACCCCACTGTCAATATTAGACAGATAAACAAGACAGAAAATCAACAAGGGAATCCAGGCCTTCAATGCAGATCTGGAGCAACTGAACTTAATAGACATTTATGGAACTCTTAACCCCAAATGCACGGAATATACATTCTTCTCAGCACTGCATTGCACTTATTCTAAAATTGACCACATAATTGGAAGTAAATCACTCCTCAGCAAATGCAAAAGAATGGAAATCATAACAAACAGTGTTTCAGACCACAGTGCAATCAAATTAGAACTCAGGATTAAGAAACTAACTCAAAACTGCATAACTTCATGGAAAATGAACAACTGGTTCCTGAATGTAGACTGGATAAATAATGAAATGAAGGGAGAAATAAAGATGTTCTTCAAAACCAACGAGAATGAAGACACAACATACCAGAATCTCTGGGACACATTTAAAGTAGTGTCTAGAGGGAAATTTATAGCAATAAATGCCCACATGAGAAGCGAGGACAGATCTAAAATCAACACCCTATCATCAAAATTGAAAGAGCTAGAGGAGCAAGATCAAAAAAACCTCAAAAGCTAGCAGAAGACAAGAAATAACTAAGATCAGAGCAGAACTGAGGAAATAGAGACACAAGAAACCCTTCAACAAATTAATAAATCCAGGAGCTGTTTTTTTGGAAAGATAAACAATGTAGATAAACCACTAGTCAGAATAATAAAAAAGAAAAGAGAGAAGAATCAAATAGATGCAATAAGAAACGATAAAGGGGATATCACCACCGATTCCACAAAAATACAAATTACCATCAGAGATTACTACAAACAACTCTATGCACATAAATCAGTAAACCAGGAAGAAATGGATAAATTCCTGGTCACTTGCACTCTCCCAAGCCTAAACCAGGAAGAAGTTGAAACCCTGAATAGACTAATAACAAGGGCTGAAGTTGAGGCAGCAATTAATAGCCTACCAATCAAAAAAAGCCCAGGTCCAGATGAGTTCAGAGCAGAATTCTACCAGACATACAAAGAGGAGCTGGTACCACTCCTTCTGAAACTCTTCCAAACAATACAAAAAGAGGGAATCCTTCACAAATCATTTTATGAGACCAACATCATCCTGATACCAAAACCCAGCATACACTCAACAAAAAAAGAAAACTTCAGGCCAGTATCCATGATAAACATAGATGCAAAAATCTTCAATAAAATACTGGCAAACTGATTGCAACAGCACATCAAATAGCTTATCCATCACGATCACATAGGCTTCATCCTGGGGATGCAAGGCTGGTTCAACATATGCAAGCATATAAACGTAATCCACCACATAAACAGAATGAAAGACAAAAACCACATGATTATCTCAATAGATGCAGTGAAGGCCTTTGACAAAATTCAACAGCCCTTTATGCTAAAAACCCTCAATAAACTATGTATCAATGGAATATATCTCAAAATAATAAAAGTTATTAGTGACAAACCCACAGCCAGTATCATACTGAATGGACAAAAACTGGAAGCATTCCCTTTGAAATCTGGCACTAAACAATGATGCCCTCTCTCTTAACTCCTATTCAATAGAGTATTGGAAGTTCTAGCCAGAGTAATCAGGCAAGAAAAAGAAATAAAGGGTATTCAGTTGGAAAAGGAGGAAGTCAAATTGTCTCTCTTTGCAGACAACATGATTGTATATTTAGAAGACCCCATTATCTCAGCCCAAAATCTTCTTATGCTGATAAGCAACTTCAGCAAAGTCTCAGGATACAAAATCAATGTGCAGAAATCACAAGCATTCCTATACACCAATAACAGGCTAAAAGAGAGCCAAATCAAGGACGAACTGCCATTCACAATTGCTACAAAGAGAATAAATAAAATACCTAGGAATACAACTAACAAAGGATGTAAAGGACTTTTTCAAGGAGAACTATGAACCTCTGCTCAAGGAAATAAGAGAGGACACACACAGATGGAGAAACATTTCATGCTCATGGTTAGGAAGAATCAATATCGTGAAAATGGCCATACTGCCCAAAGTAATTTATAGATTCAACACTATCCCCATCAAGCTACCTATGACCCTCTTCAGAAAACTGAAAAAATCACATTAAACTTCATATGGAACCAAAAGAGAGCCCGCATAGCCAAGACAATCCTAAGCAAAAAGAACAAAGCTGGAGGCATCACGCTACCTGACTTCAAACTACAAGGCTACAGTAATCAAAACAGCATGGTACTGATACCAAAACAGAGACATAGACCAATGGAACAGAACAGAAACCTCGGAGACAATGCCACACATCTACAACCATATGATGTTTGCAAACCTGACAAAAACAAGCAATGGGGAAAGATACCCTTTTAATAAATGGTATTGGGATAACGGGCTAGCCATGTGTAGAAAACAGAAACTAGACCCCTTCCTGAAACCTTACACTAAAATTAACTCCAGATAGATTAAAGACTTAAACATAAGACCTAAAGGAATAAAAATCCTAGAAGAAAACCCAGGCAAACCATTCAGGGCATAGGCATAGGCATAGGCAAGGACTTCATGACTTAAACACCAAAAGCACTGGCAACAAAAGCCAAAATAGACAAATAGGATCTAAATAAACTCCAGAGCTTCTGTACAGCAAAAGAAACAATTATTAGATAACCTGGTAACCAACAGACTGGGAGAAAAATTTTGCTATCTACCCACCTGACAAAGGGCTAATATCCAGAATCTACAGAGAACTAAAACAAATTTACCAGAAAACAAACAAACAAACCCATTCAAAAGTGGGCAAAGGACATGAACAGACAGTTTAAAAGAAGACATATATGAGGCCAACAAACATATGGAAAAATGCTCATCATCACTGATCATTAGAGAAATACAAACCAAAACCACATTGAGATACCATCTCACGCTAGTTAGAATGGAGATCATTAAAATAGCTGCAGACAACAGACACTGGAGAGGATGTGGAGAAATAGGAACCCTTTTACACTGTTGGTGGGAGTGCAAATTAGTTCAACTATTGTGGAAGACAGTGTGGTGATTCCTCAAGGATCTAGAACTAGAAATACCATTTGACCTAACAATCCCATTACTAGGTACATATCCAAAGGATTATAAATCGTTCTACTATAAAAACATATGCACAGTTATGTTCATTGCAGCACTATTTACAATAGCAAAGACCTGGAACCAACCCAAATGCCCATCGACAACAGACTGGAAAGGGAAAATGTGGCACATATACACCATGGAATACTATGCAGCCATAAAAATCAATGAATTCGTGTCCTTTGCAGGGACATGGATGAATCTGGAAACCATCATTCTCAGCAAACCGACACAAGAACAGAAGATTAAACACCTCATGTTCTCACTCATAGGTGGGTGTTAAACAATGAGAACACATGGACACAGGGAGGGGAGCATCACACACCGGGGTCTGTTGGGGGGAACTAGGGTGGGGACGGGGGTGTTAGGGAGGTTGGGGAGGTATAACATGGGGAGAAATGCCAGATATAGGTGAAGGGGTGATGGAGTCAGCAAACCACGTTGCCATGTATGTACCTATGCACCAATCCTGTATGATCTGCACATGTACCCCAGAACCTAAAGTACAATACAAAATATATTTTAAAAATTTAAAAAGAATTATGAAACTAAAATTATATGCCAATAAAAAGACAACCTAGAAGAAATGAATAAATTCCTACATATGTACAATCTACCTAAACTGAATCTCACAAGATATAGACAATCTGTAGAAAAATGAGTGACAAGATTGGGTAAGTAATTAAAAGCATGTAATCAAACAAAAGTCCAAGACCTAATGGCTTCATCAGCGAATTCTACCAAATGTATGAAGAAAAACTAATAATAATCCTTCTCAAACTTCTAAAAAAACCATAAGAAGAGGAAATACTTTTGAACTAATTTTATGAGGCCAGTGTTACCCTAACACCAAAGCCAGACAAGGATACTACATGAAAATGTACATTTCAACATCATTAATAAACACAGATATAAAAATCCTCATCAAAATTATAGTAAACAAAATTCAACAACCCATTAAAAGGATCATACATTATAAAGCAGTGTTTATTCCTGGGTTTCAAGGATGGTTCAACACATCAGGTCAATAAATGTGATACATCACATTATCAGAATGAAGGACAAAAACCATATAATCATCTCATTAAAAGCAGAAAAAGCATCTGACAAAATTCAAAATCTTTCATAATTAAAATTCAACAAATTAGGTATAGAAGAAATGTTCCACAACACAATAATAACTGTATATGATAAGCCAACAACATTATACTCCGTGGTAAAAAATTAAAACCCTTTTATCTAAGATCCAGAACACCACATGGATGCCCACTCTCACCACTTAAATTCAACATGGTATTGGAAGTCCTTGCCAGAGTAATCAGGCAACAGAGAGAAAAAAAAGGTATCCATATATGAAAAAAAGAAGTTAAATAGTTGCTGTTTGTTGACAACATATAATCCAAAATAAGAATACAAAATATTAAATACAAAATCAGCACACAATAATAAGTACTGTTTCTATGTACCAACAATGAACTTTCTTTAAAAATATCAACAGAATAATCCTATTACTATCACTAACAGAAAAAATAAAATACTTAGAAATAAATACTGAAAAGCAAAAAACATTAATAAAATATTGAATAAGTCAAAAATAATTGGAAAAATTATTCCACATTTATGGATTGGAATAATTAATATTCAAATGTTCATACAACTTAAAGCAACCTACATTTTCAATGCTATTCTGATCAAAATTTCAATATTTGCAAACGGAAATAGAAAAAAAAATTCTAAACTTTGCATGGAACCAAGAATAACCCTAAATAACCAAAGCAGTCTTGAGTGAAAAGAACAAAGCTGGTGAAATCACAGTACCTGATTTCAAAATTTACTACAAAAATATAGTAATCCAAACAACATGATACTGGCATAAAAACAGACACATGGAGAAATGGAAAAGAATATAAAACCCAGAAGTAAATCCATACATTTATGGTTAATTGATTTTCAACAAAGATGCCAAGAACACAAAATGAAAAGTGAGCAGTCCCCCCAATCAATGTTGCTTAGAAATGTAAACATCCACATATGCAGAAGAATCAAATTATTCTCTTGCGTCACACCACACACAAAACCCAACTTGCGATAGTTTGGTCTGTTTGACTCCTCAAAACTCATGTGGAAATTTAATTTCCAATGTTGGAGTTGAGGCCTAATGGAAGCTCTTCTGGTCATGGGAGCAGATTTCTAATGAATAGATTAATGCCATTCTTGAAAGGTGGGGGATGTGGGTGAGTTCTTGCTGTATTAGCTCCTGTGAGAGCGGTTGTTAAAAAGAAGCTGGCACCTCCCTCCCATCTCTATTGCTTGCTCTCTAATCATGTTTATCCTTGCATGACAGATCCCCTTCATGTTCGAACATGACTGGAAACAGCCTGAAGTCCTCACAAGAAAGAGATGTTGGTGAGATGCTTTTTGTTATTGCTGTTTTTAACTTTCATGTTAGGTTTACGGGTACCTGTGCAGGTTTGTTATATAGGGAACTAGCATGTCATGGAAGTTTGTTGTATAGATTGTCTAATCACTCAGTTAATAAACATAATACCTGATATGTAATTTTTCAGCCATCTCCCTCCTCCCTCCCTACACCCTCAAGTAGGCTTGGGTGATATTGCTTCCTTCTTTGTGTCTGTGTTTTCTCATCATTTAGCTCCCACTTATGAGTGAGAACATGCAACTTTTGAATTTCTGTTCCTGCATTAGTTTCTAAGGATAATGGCATACAGCTCCATCTATGTCTTTGCAAAGGACATGCTCTCACTCTTTTCTATGGCTGCATGGTGTATATGTACTGTTTTCTTTATCCAGTCTACCATTGATGAGCATTTAGGTTGATTCCATGTCTTTGCTATTATGAAAACTTCTGCAATGGACATACATGTGTCTTTATAATAGAATGATTTATATTTTGGGGGACATATACCCAGTAATGGGATTGCTGGGTCAAATGGTAGTTCTGTTTATAGGTCTTTGAGAACTTGCCACACTGTTGGCCACAATGGCTGAATTAATTTACACTCATATCAACAGTGTACAAGCATTTCTTTTCCTCTGTAACCTTGCCAGCACCTGTTAATTTTGACTTTTATATAGTAGCCAGTCTAACTGATTTGAGACAGTATCTCATTGTGGTTTTGATTTCCATTTCTCTAATTATCAGTAATGCTGAGCTTTTTTTTAATTTTATTTTTCCATATTTTTTTTGGCCACATGTGAGTCTTTTTTTTTTTTTTTTTTTTTTTTTTAAAGTGTGTGTTTTGTGCTTTGTCCACTTTTTAATGGAGTTGTCTTTTTCTTGTACATCTATTTAAGTTTTTTAAGATGCTGGTTATTAGAGCATTGTCAGATGCATAGTATGCAAAATTTTTTTCCATTCTGCAGGTTGTCTGTCTGCTCTATTCATAGTCTCTTTGGTGATGCAGAAGCTCTTTAGTTTAATTAGATCCCATTCTTCAATTCTTGATTTTGTTGTGAGTGCTTTTGCATCTTTGTCATAAAATTGTTGCTGAGTTCTATGTTCAAAATGGTATTGCCTAAGTTGTCTTCTAGAGTTTTCATAGTTTTTAGTTTTACATTTAAGTCTTTAATTTTTCTGCATATGGCTGACCAGTTATTCTAGCACTATTTGTTGAAAAGAAACTCCTTTCCCCATTGCTTGTTTCTGTTGGCTTTGTCAAAGATCAGATAGTTGTAGGTGTGCAGCCATATTTCTGGGCTCTCTATTCTGTTCTATTGGTCTATGTGTCTGTTTTTGTACCAGTGCCGTACTGTTTTCATTATTGTAGTGCTGTAGTATAGTTTGAAGACAGGTAGCGTGATGCTTCCAGCTTTGTTCTTTTTGCTTAGAATTGCCTTGGCTATTCGGGCTCTTTTTTGGTTCCATATGAATTTTGAAATAGTTTTTTTCCCCTTATTCTTTGGAGAATATTATTGTTAGTTTAATTTGAATAGCATTGAAACCACAAATTGTTTTTGGCAGTATGGCCATTGTAATGATATCAATTCCCCCCTCCATGAGCATGGAATGTTTCCCCATTGATTTGTGTCATCTCTGATTCCTTTGAGCAGTGTTTTGTATTTCTCATTGTATAGATTTTTAACCTTTCTGATTAGCTGTATTCCTAGGTTTTTTAATCCTTTTGTGAAAATTGTGAATGGGATTGTGTTGCTGATTTGGTCCTTGGCTTGACTGTTCTTGGTGTAATGAAATGCTAGTAATTTTTGTACACTGATTTTTGTATCCTGAGACTTTTCTGATGTTGTTTTATCAGCTTAAGGAGCTCTTGGGGCAAGACTATTGGATTTCTTACATGTAGGATCGTGTTGTCTGCCAACAGGGGTAGTTTTAATTACTCTTTTCTTATTTGAATGTTATTTCTTTCTCTGCCTGATTGCTCTGGGCAGGATTTCCAATACTATGTTGAATAGGAGTGGTGAGAGAGGGCACCCTTGTCTTGTGCCAGTTTTCAAGGGGAATGCTTCCAGCTTTAGTCCATTCAGTATGATATTGGCTGTGGGTTTGTCATAGATGGGTCTTATTATTTTGAGGTATTTCCTTCAATGCCTAGTTTATTGAGGGTTTTTATTTAACACAAAAAGATGTTAAATTTTATTAAAAGCTCTTTCTGTGTCTGATATAATCATCTGGTTTTTGTTTTTAGATCTGTTTATATAATGAATCACATGTATTAATTTCTGTATGTTGTTTCTAATTTGTATCCCAGGGATACGGCATTCTTGATCAAGGTGGATTAGTTTTTTGATGTGCTGCTAGATTCAGTTTACTAATATTGAGGATTTCTGCATCTTTGTTTATCTAGGATATTGGCCTGATGTTTTCTTTTTTGTGTGTGTCTCTGTCACGCTTTGGTATCAGAATGATGCTGGGTTTATAGAATGAGTTAAGGAGAAGTCACTCCTCAATTTTTAGGAATAGTTTCTGGAGAAATGGTACCAGGTCTTCTTTATATATATGGTAAAATTTGGCTGTTAATCTATCTAGGCCTGTGCTTTTTCTGGATAGGAGGCTTTTATTACCAATTTGAATTTGAAACTCTTTATTTGTCTGTTCAAGAATTCAATCTCTTTCTGGTCCAATCTTGGGCAGTTGTATGTTTCCATAAATTTATCCATTTCTTCTAGGTTTTCTAATTGGTGTGCATAGAGGTATTCATAGTAATCTCTGATAATTTTTTGTATTTTTGTGGGTTCAGTAGTAATATTCTCTTTGTAATTTCTGATTGTGTTTATTTAGATCTTCCTTTTTTTATTAATCTAGCTAGCAGTTTTTCTAACTTATTAATTATTTTTAAAGAACATACTCAAGCATTCTTTGATCTTTGTATGGTTTTTCACAACTCAATTTCCTTCAGATTCACTCTGATTTTTGTTATTTCTTGTCTTCTCCCCTGCTAACTCTGGGGAAGGTTTTCTCTTATTTCTCTAAGTCCTCTAGGTGTAATGTTAGGTTGTTCATTTGATATATTTTTAACTTTTCTATGCCAGCATTTAATGCTATACTCTTCTACCTTAACACTACTTTAGCTGTGTTCCAGAGTATTCCAGAGTATTCTGGTATGTTATATTTTTGTTCTGATTAGTTGCAAATAATTTCGTGATTTCTGCCTTCATTTCATTGTTCACCCAGAAGTCATTCAAGAGTAGGTTGTTTAAATTAGCAAGAAAAAAAATTTCACCAAAAAGTGGGCTAAGGACATGAATAGACAATTCTCAAAAGAAGATATAAAAATGGGCTAGACATAGTGGCTCATGCCTCTCAAATCTCAGCATTTGGGCTGGTGACGTGGGTGGATCACCAGAGGTTAGGAATTTGAGACCAGCCTGGCCAACATGGTGAAACTCTGTCTCTATACAAAATTAGCTGGGTGTGGTGGCACGTGCCTGTAATCCCAGCTACTCAGGAGGCAGAGGCAGGAGAATCACTTGAATCTAGGAGGCAGAGGTTACAGTGAGCTGAGATCAGACCACCACACTCCAGCCTGGGCAACAAGCGTGAAACTCCATCTCAAAAAAAAAAAAAAAGATATAAAAATGGTCAGCAAACATATTAAAAAGTGCTCAACATCACGAATTATCAGGGATATGCAAATCAAAACCACAATGCAATACCATCGTACTCCTGCAAGAATGGCCATAATCAAAAAGTAAAAAAATAATATATGTTGGTGTTAGTGTGGATGCAGTTAAAAGGGAACACTTCTACGCTGCTGGTGGGAATGTAAACTAGTAAAATTACTATGGGAACAGTGTGCAGATTCCTTAAAGAACCAAAAGTAGAACTACCATTTGATACAGCAATCTCACTACTGGATATCTACCCAGAGGAAAATAAGTCATTTTACAAAAAAGATACTTGCACGTGCATGTTTATAGCAGCACAATTCATAATTGCAAAAATGTGGAACCAGCCCAAATGACGATCAATCAACAAGTGGATATAGAAATTGTGGTATATATATACAATGAAGTGCTATTCAACTATAAAAAGGAATGAAATAATAGCATCGGCAGCAACCTGGATGGGATAGGAGGCTATTATTCTAAATGAAATAACTCAGGAATGGAAAGCTAAGCATGGTATGTTCTCACTCATAAGTGGGAGCTAAGATAGGATGCAACAGCAAAAGAATGATACAATGGACTTTGAGGACTCAGAGGGAAAGAGTGGGAATGGTGTGTGGGATGAAAGACTACAAATTGGGTTCAGTGTATACTGTTCTAGTTATGGGTGCACCAAAACCTCACAAATCACCACTAAGGAACTTACTCGTGTAACTAAAGACCACCTGTTCACCCAAAATCTATGGCAGTAATTTTTTTTTTTTTAAAGAGTAGGTTGTTTAGTTTCCATGTAATTGTATGCAGTTCAGCAATTTTCTTAGTATTGATTTCAATTTTTATTGCAGTCCTGCCCAAGACTGGTTTCTATGATTTTTTTTAATTGGTTGAGGATTGTTTGATGTCTGAATTTTGGGTGAATTTTAGAGTATATGCCACATGCCAATGAGAATAACATATATTCTGTTGTTTTTGGGTGGAGAATTCTGTATATGTCTGTTAGGCTAATTTGGTCAAATGTCAAAATAAGGTTCCAAATACTTTTTAGGTTCCTGCCTCAATAATATGTCTTACACTGTCAGTGGGGTGTGGAAGTCTACTACTATTTTGTGGCTATGTAAGTCTGTTTGTATGTCTCTAGGAACTTTCAATATAAATCTGGGTGCTCCTGTGTTGGTTACATATATTTAGGATAGTTAGTGTTTTTTGTTTAATTTATCCCCTTACCATTATATAATGCCGTTCTTTGTCTTTTTGGTTGTTGTTGGTTTAAAGTCTGCTTTGTCTGAACTCAGAATAGCAATTCCTGCATTTTTCTGTTTTCCATTTGCTCTGTAGGTTTTTCTCCATCCCATTACTTTGAGCCTGAGTTTCACTGCATGTGAGATGGATCACTTGAAGATAATATAACATTGGGTCTTGCTTCTTTATCCTACTTGCCACACTGCCTTTTAATTGAGCTATTTAGCCCTTTTACTTTAAGGTTATTATGATATGTGTGGGTTTGATTCTGTCATTGTGTTGTTAGCTGATTGCCATGCAGACTTCATTTGGTAGTTGCTTCATAGCATCAATGGTCTATGTACTTAAGTGTATTTTTGTGGTGGCTGGTAATAGTCTTTCGTTTCCATGTTTAGCACTCAAAAGAACCTTATTTAAGGCAGTCCTGGTGGTTATGAATTCCATTAGTATATGCTTTTCTCAAAAGAATATTTTCCTTCACTTATGAATCTTAGTTTGGCTGGATATGAAATTCTTAGTTGAAATTTTTCTTTACAAATGCGTAATATAGACTCCAATCTCGCCTGGCTTACTGGGTTTCTGTTGAAAAGTCCACTGTTAGCCTAATGCTGTTACCTTTTAGGTCACCTTTCCCATCCCTCTAGCTGCCTTTAACATAACATTTTGTTTTCATTTCAACCTTGGAGAATCTGATGACTATGTGTCTTTGGGATGGTCATCTTGTATAGTACCTCATAGGGGTTCTCTCCCTTTCCTGATTTTGAATTTGGCCTCTTTAGTGAGATTGGGAAAGTTTTCATATACCCTATCCTCAAACATGTTTTTCAAGTTGCTTGGTTTATCTCTTTCTGTTTCAGGGGTGCTGGTAAGTTGTAGCTTTGGTCTGTTTACATAATCCCATCTTTTTTGGAGGTCTTGTCCATTCTTCTTTATTGCTTTTCTTTTTTTTTTTTTTGTCTGACTGAGTCATTTCAGAGTATTAGTCTTCAAGCTCTGAGATTCTGTCCTCAGCTTGGTCATTTCTGCTGCTATTACTTGCAATTATACTATGAAATTCTTGAAGTGAGTTTTTCAGTTCTGTCAGATCAGTTTGTTTTTCTCTTAAAAGGACCATACAAGTTTTCAGCTCCCGTATGATCTTATTTTATTCCTTACGTTCTTTGGATTGGGTTTGGACATTTTCTTGGATGTGGATGATCTTCATTCCTATCTATATTCAGAATTCCATTTCTGTCATTTCAGCCATTTCAACTTTATTAAGAACCATTGCTGTAGAACTGGTGTGGTTGTTTGGAGGTAAGAAGACATTCAGGTTGTTTGAGTTGCCAACGTTCTTGTGCTGATTCTTTCTCATCTGTGTGGGCTTATATTTCTTCAATCTTTGAAGTTGCTTTCCTTGGAAGGATTTTTTTATATATGTATCTTTGGGGTTTGACTGTGACGTAAGTTAGGTTCATTAAACTGGTTTCATTTCTGGAAGATTTTAGGGGGCCAAGGCTAAGCTCAACACTCCCGATCTGTGTGCTCAAGCTCTGGGTGGCTGCTACTGGGCCTCTTGCTCTTTTCTCTGGCTCCTGGAGGTTAGGAACCTGCTGTGCTGGGAGGGGCCACTCTCACTCTACCGGACACAACACTTGGATGGGTAGTGCCAGCCAAAGCACATCATCAAGGGGATGGTAGTAGGTCGGTTCTTGCTCTTGAGTGCCAGCAGCTGCGGAAGCATGGTGGTGTGCACGTGTTGGCTGGACAGGGTACCACAGAAACAGAACTATGGCATTCCTTGTTTGCACTTGTGCTTGTGGCGGGGTGAAGGCATGGGCGAGGTTGCTGGTGTCTGTACTTGTCGGCAGCAGCTAGAATGCAGTGCTGTCTGGAGCAGGGCTGCTGATCTGTGCTTGAGTCCACATCGTCGGTGGTAGCAGCATGGTGCCAAGCGGGATTGCCAGAGTATGTACATGTTCACAGTAGCAGCAGTTGTGATGTTGGTAGTGATGGCTTCTGGTGTCTGTGAGCACATTTGCAGCAAAGGTGCTGGCAGCACTGGCAGCGCTGGGTCAGAGTTGCCAACTTCCGTGTGTGGGTTTGCACTAGTGATTGTGTTACCAGTAGCACTGGCATCCATGCATTCATTTACAGTGGTGGCAGTGGCAGAGCATGGAGTTGCTGGTATGTGTCTGCATATTAGTGCTGGAAATGGGTGCAACTGAGTGTTCACACATTAGTGGTGCAGGGCAGTGGGTTGCAATAACGCCAGCATTGGTGGTGTATGCATGCACATGTGTGCCAGTAGGGTATGGGAAGCAGGGTCAGCTCATGCATTTGCACTGGCAAAGCGGTGTGTGGGGGGTTGGGGAGGACAGTTGGAGTGGGGAGGGAAATGACTGTTGAATGTGTGCCAACCCACCTGCACCAAAGGGAGGCTGCCATAGAGGGAAGGTGCGAGTGGGTTGGTGCATAGCAGTGAGGGCAGCTCTGCTGGAACTCTGATGGTCAGACGTGGTTGCTGGTGAAGGAGCTATGATGAGGTCCTTCCAGGAAGCGCCCTAGTTGGGCATCTGATATTGGACTGCCAGTGGTTCTGGTCAGGTTGGAGCCCTAGGAAGGGCCAGGAGAAAAGGGATGCTCAGATCAGACTGGTACTGTTTCATGGGCAAAACTGTCCTGGTCTTTCTAGGTCTAACAGTCACCTTATGACCAAATTCTACTAGAGAAACATGACAAGCCTTGAGGAATGTGTGTCCCTGGCTGTACTCCACTGCATATGCTCCCAAACCAGACCCTCTAGGTTCTGAACAGGCTGGAGTCCTGCTCCTTCTACTTTTCTAAGCAGCTTTCCTTGTCAGCTCAAATGTCCATGGGGACTGTGGAGTTTCCTCCTGCTTGGATTCTAGAGGTCCATGGTGGGAGCAAGCTGCTCCTCACCTGTTTCACTTATCCATTGTTCAGGAGTCACTGTGGGCCAGGAATGAGTCTCCATCCTCAGTAGCCTTTGCTGGGTTCCCAGCTTACTCCCCCTTCAGCCCAACATCTGCAACCTTTCTCTATCCACTTTCAATTCCTTTGCTCTGAAGTTCCACTCAGTGTCTGCCAGCGTTCCCAATGTCCTGGTCTCTTAGTGGCAGATGTTCCTTCTGGCTGCATCTAGTTGGCCATCTTGGCTGAGAGGGGCATGCTTCTTGTATAGTTTGTAGAGCCATGAGCCTACTAAATTTTTTTTATTTATAAATTACCCAGGCTCAGGCGTTCCTTTACAGCAACACAAGTGGATTAAGACAGAATTCAATATGAGTTAAAGACTTAAATATAGGACCAAAAACTGTATAACTCTTAGAAGAAAACACAGAGAAAAACCTGAGCATTAGTCTTGGAATAATTTTTTTTAATATGACACCAGTAGCCAGGCATTGAAAGCAAAAATCGATATATGGAATCTCATCAAACTAAAAAGCTTCTACATAGCAAATGAAAAAATTAACAAAGTGGACAGACAACCTACAGAATGGGAGAAAATATTTATAAAACATACATCTGATAAAGGGTTGATATCAAAAACACAGAAACACTCAAACAACTCAATAGTAAGAGAACCAATAACCCAATTTAAAAATGGGCAAAGAACCTTAAAGAGATATTTCTCAAAACAAGACAGGCAAATGGTCAATAGGTACATTAAAAACTGCTTAACATTACTAATTATTAGAAAAATTCAAAAGTGCACTACAATGAGATATTACTTTATTTCTGTCAGAATGGCTATTATGAAAAAGAAGAAAGAAAGCAGTGTCGGTGATGTCGAGACAAGGAAATACTTGTATACTCTTGATGGGAATGTGAATTAGTACAGCTTGAATGAAAAACCATAGAGAGGTTCAAAAGAAAAATAGAACTGCTATGTAATCAGGTAGTCCCTTTTCTGGATATTTACCTAAAGATTTGAAATCAGCATGTTAATGAGATATCTGCACTCCCACGTTTATTGCAACACTATTCACAATAGTGAAGTTATGGAATCAAAATTTGTCCATAAATGAATTAATGTGTAAAGAAAATGTGGTATGTATACACAATGGAATACTAGTCAGCCTTTAAAAAGAAAGACATTTTTCCATTTGCAACAACATGGGTGGAATTGGAGAACATTATGCTAAGTAAAATAGGCCAGGCACAGAAAGACAAATATTGAGTGTTCTTACTAGTATGTGGAATCTAAAACAACTGAACTCAAAGAAACAGAGTAGAACGGTGGTTTCCAGAACCTGGGGAATTGCAGGGAATCTGCTGACAACGATCAAAGGGTACAATGTCTAAGTGAGGTAAAAAAATACCTTTTCTCTTTGAAATATATCACATAACATAGTGCTTAGAGTAAATAATAATGTATTGTTCATTTCAAAATCACTAAAAGAGAAAATTTAAAATATTCTCACAACCAATAGTGATATGTATTTCAAGTGATGTATATATTAGCTTGATTTAATTATTTCACACTGAATTCATAAATCACCACATCATTTTTACCCCATAAATATACAGTACTATAATTTGTCAATTTATAAATAAAAAATAAAAAACCCAAATGGCATACAAAAATTAAAAATAATGTGTCAGTTTAACAAGAGAGTCTTTCCAAACCTTTAATTATTATCTCTTTGTTTATAAACTGTCCTAGAACATAGGAAAAGAGTAAATTTCCCACAGAATTGTAATGTATCTGAGATTCATCCATGTTTTTGCATGTATCAGTAGTTCATTCCTTTGCATTTGTGAATCTATTCCCTTATATGGCTGCATCACATTTAGTTTATTCATTTGTTGATGGCCATTGCATTATTTTAAATTTGGGGCTATTACCAACACAGCTGTTGTGAATATTTGTAAAAAATATTTTTGCAATAATATTTTCACTTATCTTGTATAAATATCTAGAAATGTAATGGCTGGGTCATAAGGTAGAAAATATTTTTCACTTTATATTATGCTAATAAAGAGTTTTCCAATGTGGTTTTATCATTTCACAGCTCTCTTTCCAGATATACATGAGAATTCCTTTTATTTTACATTCTTGCCAAGACTTGGTATTTTCAGACTTTTGAAGTTTAGCCATTTTAGTTGGTGTGAAGTGATATCTTATGATGTGCTATGGTCTAAATATGTCCTCCAAAATCTATATGTTGGAAACTTAATCCTCAATGAAATAATATTGGTAGGCTGAGTCTTCTGGAAGGTATTTAGGCTATGAGGACTCTATCCTCATGAATGTATTGATTCTATTATAAAAAGGTTTTACAAAAGTAGCTTCACCCTCTTCTGCCCTGTGAGGGGACAGTATTTACCCCCTTTTGCCCTTCTGCATTCTACCACGTGAGAATGCAGCAAGAAGTTCTGCACCAGATGCTGGCATCTTGATTATAGATTTCCTATCTTCCAGAGCTGTGAGAAAGAAATTTATGTTTTTAATAAACTTCCCGGTGTCAAGTGTTCTGTTTTAACAACATAGAATGGACTGAGACACTATAAAATGGAAGCTGGCATTCCATTTTATCTCCTCTATTGTTTTATCAGCTATCCCTTTTTCTTTTATTTTTTAGTGATTGTTACATAATTTACAGTATCCTTTTGCTTCTCAAATGTATTTTATCATTTCAAATGGTACTTTATCATTTCAAATATAATGCAAGAAACCTAAAACTGTATACTTTCATTTTCTTCTCCCATTCTGTGCTGTTGTCATATATTTTACTTCTACATATGCTAAAAACCATAAAATGCATTAGGCTTTTTCTTATTATTTAGAAAAATCGGTTATTTTCTCATACTTGTAATTTAAATCAGTCCATATCATAATATTTAAAGTGAGTTTATTGTATACAGCACATGGTTGAGACATTTAATTGTACAAATTAAATAAAAATTAACTGTATCTGGATTTAGGGATGCCTTTTATTATATTTATGTTTTCTCCTTGTGTTATTTGTTCCTGTACTCCCTGTTTCAGGAACTTATTTTGGATTCTAAAATAAATTTTAGTATTCAATTTTAATTCAGTAGATTTTTTGATATCTCTACCATTTTAATGATTGTTTTCAAGATTATAATACACATACCTAACTCTTTACAGTTAAGTTAGAGTTAATATTTTACCACCTAAAATAAAATATAGAGGTCTTATTATCTTATGGTTTTCTTTATTTGCTCTTTAATATTAGAGTTGATCTATATCTTCTGTCTACATACACAAAACTTTTCCTAGACAAATTATGTTTCATTTTCAATAGACAGTTATATATATCTTAAGGAGTCTTTAGTATACAAGGTTTACCCAGAAATTTACCATTTCTGTTGCTCTTCATTTCTGAATTATCAGTTTTCTTCTGGTATCATTTCTCTTCAACATAAAAAAATTATTTTTGGCATATCTTTTATGGAAGATGTGCTGGAAACAAATTCTCTTAGTTTTCCTTTCTCTGAGAATGTTTTAGATTTCACTTTCAGTCCTGAAGAATATTTTCTCTGGATATAAAATTCTAGATGGATAGTTCATTTATTCAACAATTTAACAATGTTGTTTACATCTTCTGATCTTCATGATTTCTGGTGGAAAATCAGTAGTAACTTAAATCAATGTCTGCTGTATTTAAAGCGTAATTTTTCTTTCTGCCTTCAACTTGTTTTATTTATTTATGATTTTCCAGTAGTTTGATTGTACTGTGCCTGGGGGTGGTTTTCTTTGTATTTCTCCTAAGCTTCTCAAATGTGTAAATTTACATATTTCACCAATTTGTGGTAAATTTTGGCCTTTAGTTTTTCAAATGTTTGTTTTTGTACTCCTCTCTGTCAGGAACTCAATTAATATACACATTAGACCTTGTGATATCTTCCCACGGGTCCCTGAAAATCTGGATTTCAAAAATCTTTTTTTCTCTGTGTTCTTCTGAATGCATAAGTTCTACTGCTCTGTTTTCAAAATCCAAGACAGTTCCTTCTATTATTCCAACTCTGCTATTGATTTCATCCAGTAGTTTTTCTAAAAAATCAATTCTGTTTTTCTTAACTATTACGATTCTCATCTTTTAGAAGTAGTTTTTATTTCTTAGCTTAGGACTGCTGTTTCCACTCATTTTAAGAGAATTCACCTTGGCCTCACAGAGCATGGTTATGATACCTGATTTAAAATTTTTGTCTTTTAATTCCATCATCTGAGTCATTTCACAGTTGGCATCTGTTGATTGTCCTTTCACTCGAGAGCTTGTCAAATTTTCCTGATTCTTTATATGCAAAGTAATTTTGGATTGTATTCTGAAAATTTTGAATATTATACTATTAAGTATGGTTTAAAAATTCTGAAAAACTTAATTTGTATTTGTTTTAGCAGGCAATTAACCTGGTTATATTCAGATCACAAATTCTGTCTCACTTTCTGTGCTTATTACAATGTCATTTTAGTTTTCAAAACCTTTGATAAGCTGTTTTGGTCTGACCTTTGTAAGTGCAAATCATGGGTTTGTCTGGGACTTAGGCATTAGTTTACATTATAGTTCAGTTCTTAAAGCCTTTGCTATGCTTCTTTGGATGTATTCTGTGCACTCACAAATTGAAGATGAGCCTGAAGTTGTATAGGTTCACACACAAAATTAAGAGGTCAATTCTTCAGCTCTCTCTTCTCCAGAATTTCCCTCAAATTATGTAAATAGCAAGAGCCATTTTTCTGATATTTGACTAAAAAAATAAAATTTAGACTCCACACTTAAAATAGAAACCACCATTAGGGTAATGTAGTAAGAGAAAACACAGAAAAATAATTCTATGGGTTGGATGTTTGTGTCCCCCTCAAAATTCATGTTAAAAACTTAACAACCAGGCCGGGCATGGTGGCTCATGCCATTAATCCCAGCACTTTGGGAGGCTGAGGAGGGCGGATCACTTGAGATTAGGAGTTCAAGACCAGTCTGACTAGCATGGTGAAACCCCATCTCTACCAAAAATACAAAAAAAATTATCCAGGTGTGGTGGCATGTATCTGCAGTCCCAGCTACTCAGAAGGCCGAGGCAGGAGAATCACTTGAACCTAGGGTTGGAAGGTGGGGTGAGCCAAGATTGCACCACTACACTCCAGCCTGGGCCACAGAGTGATACAATGTCTCAAAACAAAACAAACAAACAAAATAAACAAACAATCAGAAAGTACAATAAACAACTTAATAAGCAATGTGAGAGGTGACTAGGTCATGAGGGTGGCACTCTAATGAGTGGGATATATGTCCTTACAAAAGTTCTCCCAGAGAGTTGTTTTTCCCTTCCACTGGGTGAGGACACAGAGTGAGGACACCGTTTTAAACTGGGAAATGAGCCCTCACCATATACTGAATCTACTGGCACCTTAACCTTGGACATCTCATCTTCCAGAACTGTGAGATAAATTTTTGTTCTTTATTAACTAACTACCTAGTTTATGGTACTTTCTTATAGCAGCCTGAGAGGGCTAAGACAAACAATAACGGTGATTTCTCAAGCTTTGCACAAGAGAGGCCCATTTTTGTTGTTGTTGTTGTTCCTTTATCCAAAGAAATGGGTTTTTCTTCATAGTATTTGGTGCCTGTGCTGTCAGCACAGAGGTACAGATTCATTACTGTGGCAGGCATTGAGTAGGGCTGAAAAAAATACCTCAGTGATTCCTTTCACACTATCCACCCCACAGAGGCCCCTTTTCTCAATGCTCTGACCAGAAAAATGGGTTTCTGTCAGAGGTATTTTCTGTTCCCTTTATGCAATTCACCATTCCAGCCTGTCTTCAGATTAAATTTGTGGTATAGAAGGAGAAAACCAAGAAACCCACTGCTACTGCATTGGTTGTTCTTCACTCTCCAATATGCCAGCTCTTAGTTAGTTTTCACAGGCATTAAATAGTTCAATTGTATTTTGATCAGAAATTGTAGTTTTAATTATTGGGAGGGATAGGCTGAAGTGGGTTTAGTCTATATTTCTCTAGCACCAAAAATCTCAATTGTTTCTCAAGAATATAAAAAACTAAACCTGCAAATAATTGTATATTTATCCACACAATTACCATTTCTGGCACTCTCCATTACTTTGTATAAATCCAAGGTTCCCAACTAATATTTTTGTTATGGATGAAAATCTTATAAAGGTATTTCTATTTCCTTTTTTTTTCTTTTCTTTTTGCTGGGTGTTATGAACTTCAACTTTTTAATTTGAAAAATTTGAAACCTTCAAAATGTTGCAAAAATAGTACATCCTATAATTTTCACCTAGATTCACCAATATTAACACTTTGTAGTATTTGCTTTCTTTCTCTCTAGGCATGCGTGTGTGCATAGGTGTTTATTTCTTGCTGAATCACTTGAGCGTTAGTTGCTAGCATCATAATCCTTTACCCAAAGTACTTCATCATTTATATCCTAGGAAAAGAGGCATTATTCTATGTAACTACAATATAATTTTTACATTCAAAATATAATTTAAATTTTTTTAATTCAATAGGTTTTTGGGAAACAGATGGTGCTTGGTCACATGCAAGAGTTCTTTAGTGGTGATTTCTGAGATTTTGGTGTGTGCACCACCTGAACAGTGTGCACTGTACCTAATGTGTAGTCTTTTATCCCTTGCCATCCCCCTCCTCTTTTCCCCGAGTTCCCAAAGTCCAATGTATCATTCTGATGATTTTGCATTCTCATAGCTTAGCTCCCACATATGAGTGAGAACATATGATGTTTGGTTTTTCCATTCCCAAGTTACTTCACTTAGAATAACGGTCTCCAATTCCATCCAGGTTGCTGCAAATGCCATTATTTTATTTTATTTTTTAATGGCCGGGTAGTATCCATGGTAAATATGTGCCACATTTTCTTCATCCACTCATTGATTGATGGGCATTTGGGCTGGTTCCATATTTTTGCAATTGCAAATTGTGCTGCTATAAACATGTGTGTGCAAGTACGTTTTTTTCTATAACGACTTCTTTTCCTGTGGGTAGATACCTGGTAGTAGGATTGCTAGGTCAAACAGTAGATCTACTTTTAGTTCTTTAGGGACTCTTTACACTGTTTTCAGTGGTTGTTTATATAGTATAGTATAGTAGTTTACATGCCCACCAACAGTGTAAAAGTATTCCTTTCCACCACATCTACACAAATATCTATTTTTTTAAAAAATTTTTGATACTGGCCATTATTGCAGGAGTTAGGTAGTATTGAATTGTGGTTTTGATTTGCATTTCCCTGATCATTAGTGACGTGGAGCATTTTTCTATATGCTTGCTGGACATTTGTATATTTTCTTTTTTTTTTTTTAATTGTATTTTGGGCTCTGGGGTACATGTGCACATCCTGCATCCTGCAGGATTGTTGCATAGGTACATACATGCCATGGTGGTTTGCTGTCTCCATCCTCCCCACCACCCCGTCGCCTACATCAGGCATTTCTCCTGGTCTTATCCCTCCCCGTCCCCCACCCCCCTCCCCCACTGTCCCTCCCCTCCGCTCCACGCCCCCAGCTAGCCCTGTGAGTGTTGTCTCCTTCCCTGTGCCCAAGTGTTCTCATTGTTCATCACCCACCTATGTGTGAAAACATGTGGTGTTTGGTTTTCTGTTCTTGTGTCAGTTTACTGAGAACGATGGTTTCTACATTCATCCATGTCTCTACAAAGGACACAAACTCATCGTTTTTTAAGCCTGCATAGTATCCCATGGTGTAGATGAGCCACATTTTCTTTAAGCCCATCACTGATGGGCATTCGGGTTGGTTCCAGGTCTTTGCTATCGTAAACAGTGCTGCAACCAACATATGTGTGCATGTGTCTATAATAGAACAATTTGTAATCCTTTGGGTATATAACCAGTAATGGGATTGCTGGGTCAAATGGAATTTCTATTTCTAGATCCTTGAGGAATTGCCACACTGTCTTCCATAATGGTTGAACTAATTTACACTCCCATCAATAGTGTAAAAGTGTTCCTTTTTCTCCACATCCTCTCCAGCATCTGTTGTCTCCAGATTTTTTAATGATTGCCATCCTAACTGGCGCAAGATGGTATCTAAATGTGGTTTTGATTTGCCATTTGTTTATTTTCTTTTGAGGCTTGTCTATTCACATTCTTACCCTACTTTTTGATGGGACTGTTTTTTTTTTTTTTTTCTTACTGATTTGTTTGACTTAATTGTAGATTCTGGATATTAGTCTTTTGCCAGATGTGGATTGTCAAGATCTTCTCCCACTCTGTGGGTTGTCTGTTAACTCTGCTGACTATTTCTTTTGCTGTGCAGAAGCTTTTTAGCTTAATTAAGTCCCACCTATTTATCTTTGTTTTTGTTGCATTTGCTTTTAGGTTTTCTGTCATGAAGTCTTTGCCTTAGCCAATGTCTAGAAGGGTTTTTCCCATGTTATCTTCAAGAATCTTTATGGTTTCAGGACTTAGATTTAAGTATTTGATCCATCTTGAGTTGATAGTTATACAAGATGAGAGAAGAGGATCCAGCTTTATTCTTTTGCATGCAGCTTGCCAATTATCCCAGCACCATTTGTTGAATAGGGTGACCTTTCCCCACTTTATTTTTTTGTTTGCTTTGTTGAAGATCAGTTGGCTGTAAGTATTTGGATTTATTTCTGGGTTCTACTTTCTTTTCCACTGGACTTTGTGCCTATTTTTATGCCAGTACCATGCTGTTTTGGTGACTATGGCTTACCATATAGTTTGAAGTTAGGTAATGTGATGCTTCCAGATTTTTTCTTTTGGCTTATTCTTGCTTTGGCTATGCAGGTTCTTTTTTGGTTCCATTTGAATTTTAGGATTATTCTTTCTAGTTCTGTGAAGAATGATGGTGGAACTTTTATGAGAATTGTGTTGAATTTGTAGATCACTTTTGGCAGCATGTTAATTTTCACAATATTGATTCTACCCATCCAGGAGCATGGGATGTGTTTCCATTTGTTTGTGTCATCTATGATTTCTTTAATCAGTGTTTTGTACTTTTCCTTGAAGAGGTCTTTCACTTTCTTGGTTAGATATTTTTTTTTTGCAGTTATTGTGAAAGAGGTTGAATTCTTGATTTGATCCTCAGCTTTGTTGCTGCTGCTGTATAACAGATCTATTGATTTGTGTACATTAATTTTGTATCCTGTAACTTTGCTGAATTCATTTACCAGTTCTAGGAGCTTTCTGGATGAGCCTATAGGGTTTTCTAAGTATATAATCATATCATCAGCGAACAGTGACAGTTCGACTTCCTCTTTACTCATTTGGATGCCCTTTATTGCTTTCTCTTGTCTGATTGCTCTGGCTAGGACTTCCAGTACTATGTTGAATAGAAGTGGTGAAACTGGGCATCCTTGTCTTGATCCAGCGCTCAGGGGTAGTGCTTTCAACTTTTCCTCATTCAGTATAATGTTGGCTGTGGGTCTGTGGTAGATGGCTTTTATTATCTTAAAGCTTGTCCCTTCTATGCTAATTTTGCTGAGAGTTTTAATCATAAAGGAATGTAGGATTTTGTCAAATGCTTTTTCTGCATCTATTCAGATGATTATATGATTTTTAAAAAGTTCTGTTTATGTGGTGTATCACATTTATTGACTTACCTATGTTAAACCGTCCCTGCATCCCTGATATGAAACCCACTTGATCATGCTGGATTATCTTTTTGATATGCTGTTGAATTTGGTTCGCTAGTATTTTGTTGAGGATTTTTGCATCTATGTTTATCAGGAATATTGGTCTACAGTTTTCTTTTTTTGTTATGTCATTCTCTGGTTTTGGTACTAGGGTGCTATTGGCTTCATAGAATGATTAGGGAGGATTCCATCTTTCTTTATCTTTTGGCATAGTGTTAATAGTATTGGTACCAATTCTTCATTGAATGTCCAATAGAATTCAGCTGTGAATCTGTCTGGTCTTGGACTTCTTTGTTGCTGACAATTCTTTTTATTACCATTTCAATCTCACTGTTTGTTATTGGTCTGTTCAGAGATTCTATATCTTCCTGGTTTAAACTATGAGAGTTGTATATTTCCAGGAACTTATACACCTTCTCCAGGTCTTCTACTTTATGTATGTAAAGGTGTTCATAGTAGCCTTGAATAATCTTTTGTATATCTGTGGTTATCAGTTGTTATGTATCCCATTTTGTTTCTAAGTGAGCTTATTTGAATCTTCTCTTTTCTTTTTCTGGCTAATCTCACTAATAGTGTGTCAATTTTATTTCTCTTTTCAAAGGACTGGCTTTTTGTATTATCTATTTTTTGTACTTTTTTGTTGTAATTTCATTTAGTTCTGTTCTGATCTTCGTTATTTCTTCTGCTGGGTTTGAATTTGGATCATTTTTATTTCTCCAGTTTTGTGAGGTGTTACCTTAGACTATCTATTTGTGCTCTTTCAGAGTTTTTGATGTAGGCATTCAATCCTCTGAAGTTTCCTCTTATCACCTCTTTTGCTGTATCCCAGAAGTTTTGATAAGTTGTGTCACTATTATCATTCAGTTCAAATAAGTTTTTAATTTCCATCTTGATTTCATTGTTGACTCAATGATATGCAGGAGCAGGTTATTTAATTTCCAAGTATTTTCATGGTTTTCAGGGTTCCTTTTTGAGTTGTTTCTTAATTCTATTCCTGTGTGGTCTGAGAGAATACTTGATATAATTTTGATTTTCTTTTTTTTTTTTTATTTTATTTTTTGAAAGAAAGGAAAAGAGAGGAAAGAAAGTGAGAGTGAAAGAAAGAAAAAAAAGAATGTACGAGAGAAAGAAAGAGGAAGAAAAAGAGGGAGAGAGAACAGGATTCTTGTTCTACTGCCCAGGCTAGAAT